>UCOJ01001279.1:0-35594 GCA_900474305.1 Cecidostiba fungosa | reverse complement strand
ACTATACTTCTCCTGCTGATACATTTTAATTAACCTGTGCTCATATGCGCTGTATGAATAACCAAAGTCTGCTTAATGGCTTTCGATATATCGATACCCCCAAATACTACAGGTGACCTCTAATTATCTCGTAGCGACAAAAAATATTCATTTATGTCTTTTACCGCCTTTTCGGGGAGAAAAGTAATAAGTACTCTCTGCATCTATCTTTTTTAATTAAAAGATTAATCATCGCAGTCGATGAAAAAAAATCTCATTTTACTGAATTTCAAAGAAACTTTCAAGAGCGCGCGACTATACTTTTTAAATAGAATACCCTGCTATAATAGGAGAAAAAAACTTTTATTGACTGCGCGAGAGATTGAAAAATTCTAATAAAACATAATGCAATCGCAATATATTACATGCACTTCATCCAGCACATAAATCATCGCCACATATATATATATACGGCAACATCAGAAAGTCTAACTCATTTAAGTCTAGATACTTGCACGATCCATCCTTCACTCGTGGAAGGCTTCAATATAACGTCACGCACATAGGTGAAGAAATATTCCATTTGACATCGTGCCGTCGCGTAAATTTCCCGAGCGCGCGTGGTACTCGTCGTAAAGGACGAAGGCGACACTCTCCCGGCGTCGTTTTACTTCGAAGGGCTTTATTAAACGGGAAGGTTCTTCATATGCAATCCGCGAATGTGCGCGTTTCTGCCGAGAGCTCAGTCTTATACTGGAAATGTCGTGTCTTTGGTGACGCGTGGAGATGATAGGCATTGTCGCTGTGATATAATTCAAAATTTCTATTTTGACTTTTTGATATAAACGGTTATCAGTGGTTATTAGCGGCTATTCATTGCCGAGTCATAACATTGTGTATCAGAATATATGCTATTGAATATATGGAATTAGTTTCGATAGTTATATTGAGATTTAATAAATGCGTGTACCTATGTAGAATTCGGTTATTGCATACAATAAAGCTAGCATTAATCATGTTAGTTTCTGCATTTAGTGCACTATGGTCATACATTTAAACTGGCTGTAAAGATAAATCTCATTTGATCCTCGTGTTCAGCCGTTACGCGACAATTAATCTATTCATCTATACGATTATATAAACCGTCGTCAAATATGAAATCGCTTTAATTATTTACTTATTGTTATCTGAATTTCATTAAAATCTTTCATATCTTCGAAATCGTAAAAAAGCTTCAATTCATCAAACGACATGGATTCATCACACGAAAATCAAAACTAGCAGTGGAGTATGGAAGCAGCATCAGGTCACGATGATCTTTGCGATCCAGCGCTTGTACGACTGCAGCAGCAGCAGCAGCTCGTGATTATCACCCGACGCGAACTGTGTCACTGCTCGACACATCCAACCATCTATATAGCGACAAATCTGCCGGCTACACGGATTACGCGCCTCTCTCTCTAGGCATCGAGCCTCTCTTTCACCTCGTTCACCTATAAATCCACTTGCCAGTCAGTCGTAAAATACAATTTCCAACTCGTAAACCAACCTGAGCCGCTTTATGTTGCCTGCAGCAGCAGCAGCAGCAGAAGCACAACTAAGTGTGTAGCCTGTATAGCACCTCGTGCTAGTGTCAGCATCAGCAGAGCCATCCATCGATTCGTCCTCGTTCGTTATTTAACAGCTAGCCCGTTATCAAAAGTTTTTTATTGATATTTATGGGACAAGCACGTGTAATGTTTCGCGCGACAGCTGTAACGACAAATGCTATATATGTTTCAAGCGTTGAGGATATATTTCCGTGTTTACGATTTTAGCTTTTACGCGTATAGTGTGCACAGCAGAATAAATAAAACGATTTTGGGCCAGTTTTGCTTTTAATGTCGGGATCGCCGTTCCGTTTACGATGTTTCTGTTTATCTGATGCTGGTAGACAACAATTTTTCATGTTAACTTCAGCCTCGAGAATATATTCGTGGCTTCGATGACAAAAATGAAATATAAGTTCACTTTTCGAGTTTTAATAATATATTTAATAATATATAAAATGTTCGACAGTATAGTACTCAAATTAATTATTTTCCATGTTTTAACGAAGTACGTTTTTACGGAACAGTAAAATGGATTTTAAGTACAATTTTGAACAAACGTACAAATATACATATATGTAAATTCTTAAAAATTTATATTTAAGAGATAGAAGTTTGTACAGCTTTCCCAAAGAAAGGATAAACTCTCGTGAAAATATCAGGATCCCCAAAAACACAAAGGTCTGCTACATATGAAGCAATACCACTTTGAACTTTAGCAGCCACAAGTAAGCAACTAGAATCACCCTGGGTAATTTAAAAAATCTGTCAATTAAAAACTATAAATCATTAAGTGCCCTATACCCTAGTCAAAGTCAGAGGGACTTTGAGGGCTCCATTGCTAAATCTCACCCTCGAACCCTCCCTTTTGGATAGCCACAGGCTATCAGCATCGTGTATTATTATCCTGTTGTTCTCAGGTTTTCACAACATATGAGTATTGCAAAAGCATGAATTTCTAGCGTCTCGTTAGAAAGTTTATAATAATAAAAATACAGAACCTCGATGTTTTGAATATTAAAACATTTTTTAATTACGCTTTTTCGAAACTATTTTAGCTTTGTTGTTTCAAACACCAGCGAAACGAAACAGTATACATACAGGCATTTGAAAAGTTTGTTACGTTTGTTCAACGTCAACTCGACACTAGAGTACTCAAATTAACATTATTTGTTTTCTACGTTTGAATGCAGTAGGTTCTTACGGAGCAGTAGAGCAGATCGTAAGCGCGATACTAAACACATGTATACTTAGTTCAAGTTTATAATATAAATATGTACTTAAGAAACAAACGGTATTTTTATTTATTCGAGAGTAATTTAATGCCATAAATCAAAAGATTAACACCAGAAAAATAAAGAATCTTAATACGGCGTCTCATAATTTGACTTTAAAACGGCGCTAAATTTGAAGTTTTCAAGATTTTCGTATTTCAAAAATAGACAATTATTTGACTTAGGCACAGATAAATACAATAATTCATAATAATGAAGAAGCTAGGAATTGAATAAAAAGCAACGCCTTAAATGTACCTCACAATAAGTATAAAATTGATGGGTTTGGACAATTGTGTATTTTGGTATAGATTATTAAATATTTATTGGAAACAGGATTTAGATGAGACAAATAAGTGTACTTTAAGAAATAAAATTTTTTTAAGTAAATAATATACACTGCATTGTTTTTTCAAAGAAAATATTGATTCGCAAAATAACTAGTGCTTCGAATTGAATTTATTTTGTTGCTCTTGGATCCAGCCAAGGAAAGAATATACTCTAGTAAAAACATCAGGGACCCCATCTGCACAACGCCTTCCTCCATAAGAGATAATACCAACTTGAACTTTACCAGCTACAAGAGGACCGCCAGAGTCAGCCTGGATAAAAATAAAAAATCTGTGCATCAAATACTCCAAATTACGTCGTTAACAAGAAGTTGAGAAAAACTTACTGTGCAAGGACCTTCTCCTATTTTTGACAATGTGCAGATTTGAGTCTCAGTGAGCTGTTCCTGACCCCATGTCTGGTTACACTTATCTTGACTGATGATACTAAGAAAGATTTCCTGAAGCTTTCTGGAATTTTGACCAGGGTCCTGAATCAACATATTACAGGACTTGAAGAATTTCTCATTTTACAATGATATCAGCATAATAATGTGAATATTACCTTAGTCCATCCCCATCCAGTAAGAACAACGGGAGTATCAGCATCGGATATATCGTTACTGGGCAAAGCAATAGGCTGCACCTTTTCGTTGAATTCGATATCCTTTGCAACATGAATCAGAGCGATATCATTGTGCACGTACTCCATGCTGAAATTCTCATGATAGGCCATGTACTGAGCGCGATAGACCTGGGCTTTGTCGTCTGTGAGTTTGTTGGTACCGGCGTAAATTTTTATGTACTGGGGCCTTGGAATGCTGATCAATAAATGCCACGTTTAGTTTGGTTTTCATAATTAATGAGTAATATACAAGACAAGAGATACCAGTGCTTACTGTTCTATGCAATGGGCAGCGGTTAAGATCCAGCGGTTGTTGATGATGGATCCACCGCAGTAGTGTGTGTCCCAGAATCTTACCGAAACTTGATACGGATACTTTCCATCAGGAGCATCGTGACCACCAATGATTCTTGTAATTGCAGCTTTAATCACCATATATTTAAATATGATTGCAATAAGATGTGAAAGCAATTCTAAGTATTTCAGCTACTAAATATAATTTAGTAATGTTTCTAACTTCACATATATGCGTTTTCTTACCATTAGTGGCAACTGCCGTGTACAACAATAATACACTTACTACTACCTTCATGATCTTTATGCAAGCGAATCATACAGTGCGATTTTGCTTAGTCTTTTATACAGTAGCAGTGAGTGGATTGTTCAAACTTTTATCATGCTAACCTGGATATCCAAAGATATCTGCTAGAAAAATTTCCACTTTTATTTAGAAATAATAAAAAATAAGTTATTTTCGGATTCTGACGTAAATACTATGAGGGTTGCTTATCTACGAACACTTATCACGCAATGAAGATGCTCCAGGAAAACATTTAATTGAATTTAATCACACCGGTCTATATATTCAAGCGAAGTAAAGAAAATAGTTATACAACTGCAATTACAATTGCGACATGGTTTTCTTGTCCATTAAAATTATATGACAAATAGCCATTACTTCAATGACATATTCTCAATGCCCGGGGAACGCAAACAAAAATGAATAAAATACAGGAAAATAACTTCAATTTAAAAGAAAGTTCGTTAAAAACGGTTGCTTAGGTAAAGAGTAGGTAAGTAGTCTACGTTTAAAAACAGCGTAAAATTGTCATTTTATAATCGACTTTTTTGTTTTTTATGTCAGACACAAAATATAAAAAATCGTCTTATATGTTACAAGGAGAAAAAAGACTTGTCATACCCTGTCAAGCAATTGTATATCCGTAAAACTAAATAGTGTTGAACAGGCCTTTCTCCTTACCCGTTACCGCTTAACTTTTCGGCTCTTCAGTTTCTGGCTAGCGAAGATAGATGGCGCATAGGCACTTTTTGTAGAGGAAATACTATTCCCTCATCACTAATTGCCGCGCATACTGTATTTATATATTGTCAACTATACCAAAACTACCTTATTGGGCCTATACTGCTTGGGCCGCTCATGCTATAACTGCCTGAGTCTACTGTTATAATAGATCAATTTTTTCCAATTATTAATGTATACATCTTTATTAGATTGATATTCTTGCTCAAAAACATGAGTATCATTTAAAACAACAAAGATTACAAAACGCATTCTAGTCTTTGAGGTTAGAAAATATTATGTAGCTATATAGTATAAATCCTGACGTAGATCCACGTTACTTTTGCCTCGAATAAGCCACAGATATAATAATCCTTCCAAGAATCCAAACTCGATCAAACAATCTGCAGTCTGAAACTATCATCATCACCGGTGAACTCGCTCTACTAATAGCTCTTTCGCACACGAAGAAGAAGAAGAAGAACTACTTCTAGCTTCGCTTCTCGTCAACGTCGCTGCAGTGACTTTCACGAGGCAGCAGCAGCAATTATCGAGACCGTGATTGCGGAAGCGGCAAAAGCCAACTCGCGACCCGTTAATGGAGATCCTTCCGCTTATACGCCAGCCATCGGATGATCTCTCGCTGCTAAGAAGATGATGTTTGCCGCGGCGTTTTAACTTAGAAATCTAGAGTCGAGTAGAAAAGGCCGAGTAAAATTAATTTTTATCATTTCCGTTGCGACTTCCACAAACAACAACAACAAAAGCTAGTTTTCTTCTGGCGCATACATTTAAAAGTTTGCATATTGCATCAAGCCCGGAAAAGTATACGCTGAAAATACATGAAAAGGTACTCGCCTAGCATAAAGTTAATGTTTGCGCGGGAAACTTTTAATACCGTGACGTCGACTCGCTCTTTAAAAGAAAAAAAAATAGCCGCGGCTTTATATACCACGTTTCGTCCTATTTTCACAGCGGACTGTGTCGAGCAAAGCTGAAAATCAAATGAACGGGAACGAGACTGCCTCGATGAAAAATGCAGGAGATACTCTCTCGTTAATTCTAAATCCGTCAAAACTGCAGAGGGAAAGCGATCCGTCAATTAATTAGCTGTGCTTGCGTGTTTTCGATCTCTCCCTGGAGTGAATTGGACTATAAGGCACGTGAGGCTCACTGTCGCTTTCTGTTTGATATCTGATGATGGATTGTTTTTATATAGAATTTTTAACACCTAATTTATTGCTTATAATTTATTATAAGTGATTCGATAATTGGTGTAAGCACAGTTTATGCTAAAATTTAGTTAAAAGATTGAATTGATGACGGGCTCTCAACGTAATCAATTATAGAGAATTCACTCCCCGATTTATTCCACATAATAAACCCCTCCAAAAAAAATCCATCGCACTAGTGAATAAAAATTATTCCCCCGAAGACACGCCTCGAGAAAAAAAACCATCAATAATAATACTCTCCCACTGATGGAAAGTGCACTACACAACTTCCATTTGCATCGCTCGCGCGCTCGCGAGAACCATCAGTTTCCGATCGCCGGGGAATGAACAGTAATTCATATTTCAGAACCTACTGTGCCGAAGCCCGCGATATTGAAAAAGGAGAAGACCTTTCGATACTCTCCAGACGAAAGCTCGGGGGGGAGGGAGGGAAAAGCGATATTCTGAGAAACAATGCCGCGGGAGAAAAATCATTCCGAGAGAGACTTTTTTTGTCTCTATATATACATGCATTAGACTCCCAGAGGAAGTAAGAGAGAGAGAAAGAAAGAATCGTCGAGTACGTACTAATCGAAGAAACACTGAGGTCGATTCTCCACCTTCGCTTTTTTTTCTGCAGCCCCGGGCTAAAGGGGATCGATGGACCCCCATCACGCGATATTTCCTATGGATGGAGGTTAAGTGTATAAATTATTTCTTCCTCTCGAGCAAAGACCTAATGCGAGGAAAAGCTATATATGCTCCTGTATGTGTGTGTGTGTTTTATTGCTCGTATATATATTCTTTTTTTTCTTTCTCTCGCTCTCGTCGGCGCTTTTTTATCACGAGTTCTTTTATTTTCTTCTTCGCTCTTTATGATGAGCTTTCGGCGTGATGTATATTTCTCAGGGTATATGTGTGTGTGTGTGTATGTAAAAATAAGAGGCTGAGACTGAGAGGATGTAGTGTTTTCTACTTCGCTGAGAAATATTGCTTTCGGGGTGTTCGGAGAAGCGTACGAGAGATCGGAGTTTGAGTTTGATTGGATTTATTGTTTTTTAAACGTTATCTGTTATCCTGAACGGAAGCTTTCAATACAAGATTAATAGTATTGTATTCCAGTTATTTATTACTCGTAAGTTTGTAGTTCGTATAATTCAGAAATTTTAATGCTTCTAAAATGGTAAAGAGATATGCGTAAACTAACGAGATGCAGTGTCTGTTCTTTTCAACGGATTCATATAGCGAACAGCTTTTTCATTAATTTAACTCATAATAACGTTCCTTACTCGTACATAGAACCAGATTGTTTTGTCGAACAAAACAATTACCCTATATATATATTAAATTTAAATTTGCTACTACAGCACAATTCATCATCCAAAAGCAATAAAAATCCCCAGGCCACAAAAATCCAGAAATGAAGCTTTCCCCTCGGAACATTTCCAACATTCCACCCCAGCGAGTACTGCACAACTCATCCCTCAACTTCCACGACTCATTTAAACATAACTCGGGAAACATAAAAGCAGCCGCCGAACGTCGAAATGAGCTCCGTGTCCGTTAATTTCGCTTTTGTTCGACTTTCGCAATCTCTTGTGCGTCGCGAGTCATTGTCTCGTAGGACCGCTGTGTGGTATATGATATAAAGCGAATTCTTCATTAAAAGCTCGAGATCCATCCTCGCAGAAAGTTTTGTCTTCCGGACATCTTCGGCTTTCAATATTTGAGCAGTTGATATTGGAATTTCGATGAATGTTGGCCTTTGTTCCTCTTTAAGAGGCCAAACTCTTCGCTTTCTTTCGTGGGCAAAGTTTCATTAGCCGCTGTAATCGAGAGCTTTTTCTTTGGATATATATAAATCATTTGTATTTAAACGCGTTTGTAAACTAATGACGCCCGACTGTAATTCCATTAAAGAGGGTCTATAGTGTAAGCCCTCGAGTCACTCCAAACATTTCAATTCCACCAACTCCGAATTCAAATTACATCCCCGTGGCAGTTTACCATCTAAGCATAAAGCTCCTCGAATTCTCGGATGAGAGAAAAAAAATTAAAAACCCAGAATTATCCAGCACCGCAGAAAAGAAAACCTCGTCGTCGTGGAGAGGCTAAACAAGCATCAGCCATGGAAAACTCGTTTCCCTCCAGGCTTTTCATTCGCAGTAGACGGAGACTACTATATATAAACCACAAATCGAGTTTCGCTGCACCTTCTCTACCCTCATGCCCACGTCAATTTCCTCACGACCCTGGCGAGCGTAACTTATATCGAAAGTTGCCCGTTCTTATAGCGAACTTTCTTATTGTTGTGAGCTTTTTCGAGTGCACGCACGCCGAGTGAATTTTGTCTTGCGGAGACTGTGTACGTATTATATAGGTATTGGGCTGATTTAGAAGTGGGTTGAGATTTTCGGTGCTTCGTTGGCAGATGAGTGCGGTGAATGAATGTGTGTGAGATTTTAATGGGAGATTGGGAAGAAAAGTTGAATTTTTGGTTCGATCGAGATTTTTGTTTAATATTTTTGTTGTGGAGTATTTGCTTTACTTAATTAATGTAGGTATGATTGAAATATGCACGTATCAGGAATTTCGTAGCAATAGAAAATGATAATAATGATATGGTTATACATTCTGACATGTAATGAATAATTACGTCGATATATGAGCATCATATTAATACCTGTTAATTAATTAACAGTTCCATGAAATGTAATAACCCAAATTCATATCTCGTGTATACCATAATTTATTGTTGAATTACTAGATACAGATATTTTGCTTATTTCCATAAAGACCTGCAGCCAACAGGAGTATTCGGTCTCAGGAACACGCAAATTTCAGCTTATAACGACCTACTTTTCAACCAGCGAAGGCGTAATTTTCTTATTACCGCGTTAAAAGCTTGAGAATCTCGCAAAGGCTTCATTGCGTTGCGCACCTCCTATACGTATAGATTTTCCCGAGCTAAAAGCTTACTGTAGTGCTCCGATGTTAATGCGCGAGTAGAGAAAAGCCCTTAAAAATATTATTATTCGTGCTTTTTTCATATTCTACGAAAGTGGATTAGATCCTTTGCATTATTATTAGTTTGAATATTCAAATAGCAATTTTCCCTGGAAGCTCCTGTTTCAAAATTTTCGCTTACATGAATAATTAATTATCTACTATTTTACGAAAATTACAAAAAAAAAACATGATAATAAACTGCCGTATAAAATCTGTTTACAGTTTCCTTCACGTCACACAACCTACTACAAAAAAATCAGATAAGTAGGTATACACTCTCGAAACATTCTTTTTCACCGTATCTCAGTCAAGTATAGATTGAAATTTCTCACAGAATATAGCTCACCTATACGTATACACACATATAGTATATCAGACCAGAATATGTACACATACAGACCCACAGGTACTTCCGCATGCATATGCAATAGCCAGACGAAGAAGAGGCAGCAGTAGAAGGAAGAAGTACACAGAAGAACTGAAAGAGGCTCGCCAAGTTCGTGAATAGCCCTCTCGTCGTCGTCGAAGAATGAAAGAGAAAGAGAGGGATATATATACATGACGATATGACCGTAGAAGGACGACTGCGTCGAGGAAAGAAAGTTCTTTCTATCTTCTTTGGATATTCAAGGGAGAATAATTCTTCTCTTGCGGCTCTGTCAACAGCTCGAAGAGAAAGCTTCGCTTTAAAATCCTTCGAAGCGATTCTCTTATATACTTTTCTTTATATATATATACACTCACCTGCCGACGCTTATTCTCTGTTGCGAAAAGCCGCCAATCAATGCTGGATATAACAATGAACGAACTTTGAAAACGATTTTGCGAATCGCCTTTGTATTATACACGTTACGTGATCAGTCCTATAGCTTTCCTTGAACGCATGAAAATTCACAGCCACTTGAAGCTATATACGTGTGTATTTTCACGCTATTATAGCTTCACCGCGCGCACATTAAATAATCCCGCGAAGTTTAGAGCGCAGCCCGAATATATCCGAAGAAAAAGTTTACCTACTTCCGGAAGTCAACGTCGCGGCAACAATGGGGGACGTGGCGTGAAACAAGAGCCGCTGAATTTCCAGGAAACTGCTAAACTTTACGCGGCGGCGGTGCGGCCGTTGAAGCTTCGTTTTATTTTTTAAAAGAGGAGGATTTCCCGTCAAAAGTCCGAAACGAAATTCGCTATACTATAAATATAGTGACATCGATGGACTAACGGAATTTGCTGTACGAGTAGGAAGTATTGTATAGGTACAGTGGCTTTAAATATTTAACACTCGATTTGCATACAGATAAGGATAGTTTGATTGGGGAAATGAGTAAAAATAATGGAAGCTTGGTGCTCTCGGTAATTTCGTTTGATGACTACGGGGGAGACTTTTTAAATTGGTGAGATCAAGGTATATGATTGCTTTGGTTAGTTTATATATGAATAAAACTTTTCTTCGTATCGCTATTCAAATTTCTTCAAGTGTCAATAAAGAGTGGATGGCTTTTTTCTTTCAATTAAAATTTACTTAAAAAACTCGCGCGAATTATTTCACACGCAGACCTAACTTTTGATTAAAGAAAAATTCTCATCTTTACCCGGGGCACCAGCCAGTGCATCATTTAGACATGAAGCTGCAAAGCACATTCACCTCGAACAAAACCTCCATCTCAAAACACGTTTTCTCAAACGAAAAATCGTACAAGCCTCTCCTCAAAAAAACTTCACTCGGAATTCATAATTCTATACCTCAATGAAAAGTCAAGCCCATCTCATCCTCTCCATAGGTATATAATACCGCAAAAGAACGTTCCTCTCCCCTTCACAGTCTTGCCTTAACGAGCGGCGTCCCAATTTGTGTGCGTCTCTCTCTCTCTCGCCGCAAGACGCACCTCGTAATTACTCCATTACCGCCTTTTACTGTGCTCCGCGTGCGGTACACGCGCTTCCGCTCTTTTTGTCGGCTATTACGAATTGTTTAGCGCGGGAGTGCACTTCTATTACGAAATTTAACGCGCGAGCAACGACTTATGACGTTTTAATGCGTCCGCGCGAGTATATAGGTATAATGTGTAATGCGGTGAAGCTGTTATTATAGTGTATAACGTCGAGTAGAGGCCTCTTGTGTTCCATATATTATATTTCGCGGTAATATCGGTGGATAGGCGAGTAATTGCCCCGACGGCCAGGCTCTTTTCTCTCCGGGGAGATTAGCGAGTTCGTAATTGGGGAAAATTCACTTTATCAACTTACGCGGGGGATTATCTTTTGAAACTGTTTACACGAGCGGTTGGGACTTGTTGTAGTTGCTGGAATGGATTTTTTTCAAATGGCTGTATTGGATTATTTCGATGTTGGTTTATTTATGGCAGGAATCGTAGTCGAATTGATTATTTTATATTAAATTCTATAAGAAATAATCTTTTCAATTTACACATGAGATCACGACGCATTTTAATTAAAAAGTAATATACATTACTTTTATACACCCATGTTTAAAAAAAATGGATTCTCTTCACAGATTCGAAACGAATGTACAGAATAAATCGAAGCTCTATACGGACCGTAAATAAAGCTCGCAAATCTCCTGGCACACAACGAAACAAGCGAAGAACAAACATCAGCCACACATACACAAGCTCGACCAGCTGTCAAACGCGAAAAAAAAGTACGAGTCACATCATACGCATATCGAGCCCTTCCATATATAATAAACCAAATACTCGGCAAACAAAATGAAACATCAAGAGCAGGCGTAAAAAAGCTGCACGCTGCAGTAGCCCTCAAACGCAGCCGTCAATCCGCAATTAAAATCAAACGCGTTTCCTGCATCAGCACACATATATGCAGTGAAAAATAATCCGCGTCAGAGAAAATCCGTTGGCAAACATACACACACACACACAGCAGCGCAAAAAACAGATGTCGGAAAATTCGGCTCATCGATCGAAAAGTAATTATGAAAGCTCGTTAGCTCTTTCGGGACGTTGCGGAGCGTCCGTCATTTAGAAGCTGCAACAGCAGGAGCCGTAATGAGATTAAAATGTGGCTAAAGCCCTGATGCCAGACTGAGGGTCAGCTGTGACGATACGCCCGCTTATGCGCTTATTAGCCGGGAGGGAGCTTTGCACGAGAGGGATATGAGCGCGTGTCAATGTTGCCTTTCGCTGGACAGGTTGGGGATTGTGCTTTTTTGGACAAGGATATTGTTGCGTTGTCGCTTAGAAATTAAAAATTCTTGTATAAGCCCTGAATTATCCCCACAAGAAACTTCTCATCCAGTTACAACAATGGACCGATTCATCGCCAACCAATATCGCAAACTCGAAGACGATCGCTTAACCGAAATAACTCACTCCTACAGAGGCGAGCAACCCAACCCAACGACACATCACCGCTGCAGCAAACAAAGCGCAAGCAAACAAGAAAGCAGCTAAAAACTAAAGCCCATAATTTATTCACTCCCGCACACACGCAGACACACGTCCGCTCCTTCGTTATTTATGCCTTTCTCCCTCTCCGCAACTTCCTCGTACTACTACTACTACTACTGTGCACTTACTCTATATCCCCGGCGTTATTGTTCCTCGCAGCTTAGCTACACACAGGCATCGTCAATCGATTCGAACCCGCGCGTAAAGGAGCCGTGAATTATTCCGTACGATAACAAAGCTGCCGCTGCAGCAGCAGCTTTATTTTCTTACACACACTCGCAGAGTGTATCGAAAATAAGACGTGGCTCGTTTCGTAATGGGCTCTTGCCGCAGGCGACGGATCTGTGTGGGTGTATATATAGGCACGTGGAGCGCAAGTTTATTCGTAGTCGAAGTACCAGTGACATGGTATAGATAAGGCATTTCGACGATTGTATAGCTCTCTTGCTTTCTAGTAGATTGCCTCTTCGGTGCTGCTCGATCGATCGGTATGTGTTCCTTTTTAATCCATGCGGGTGTTTGTTTATATACTTACCTGGTGGTATAATTAAATATTAGTTATTAAAGAGAGAGATTAAAGTAAAATGTAAAACGAGAGGTAAAGTATGGAACGGAAACGTTTTGATTTATTGCATGTAATTGAATCGCAGGAATATATACCAATAAAACATGTTCACGGCTCTGACAGTTACAGAGGATGAAAAAGGATAATAAAAAAAAACGGGATGAGGTTTTGTGGGCGGAATATATGCTGTGTGTTTGTTATATATATATAATGTACATAACATCGGATGTTTGTATAGGTATAGACGCACATAACGGAGGCCCTAGAAATGCTCTAATCCTTTATTTTACCTTATCTTCTATAAAATATGATCTTTGATATGTGGACTCAATTTATAAAATAACTTACGTACAAACGGACTTACAGTACATTTTATGTCATCCTCTGGCTTCCGAGCCGACGAATAGTACAGTCGCGGTTGCTTTACGGTGTAAGAGAGACAGATGTGTGATGGGAACTCTATAATTATCTCGAAAAATCACCCTTTATTGTTATCATATATTTCTTATCTTATATTTTTAGAAACATTTATTATTACTTTTTTTTTCATTATTTCTCGATGTCTATAGCTTCCTTGAAAACCGAGCTCTACCAGTCGAACAACACTCGCTAAAGCATATAACGACCTTTTTTTCTTTTACATAATATCATATACGACTAATTAGCCTTTATACATTGTTTATAAAAATATAATATAAAAAATAAGTTTATGACGATAAAACTCAGAAGGTTTGCTATGCAGCTCCGACCTCTGCCCATCATCATCATCATCGAGTTTGAAATTGCCTATAATATAATTATATAGTCCGCAAAGTTGGGCTAGAATGTTATTATGATGATGAAAATTGACAGTCGGTGTGTGTGAAAGAGAAATTTTGACACGTGTCATATCGACCCTCGAATCGATTTTGGAGCTTTGATATTCAAAATACGTCGTGTACGCGCCGCGGAATCGTCTTGTTCCCCGTTGAAAGCAGAACTCATAGGTCCCCTATATGTATGTATAGATAAAGTTTTTGATAAGTTTTCATCGCCTGCCGTCTATACGCGTAGAATATTCCGTAAGTTTGCTTACACTCTACTTAGCACACCGCGTAGTCGGAGAACGTCAAATATATAGACTTATTCCTATGCCGAGTGTGGAACGATTTGCTCGAGATTCGAAGGTAGTGTTTGTTTTTCTTTTTATAAAGATGATGTAAAAAAATTAAAACTTTGCTCTCGAATCCCCAGCAAAGCGTTCTCGATAATGAAGAGGATGATTCTTAAACTCGACTAAAAATTCAATCGATTTCCAAGTGTGTTATACCAGACAAAAAAGCGAAAGTATAAATTTCAATCCATCAAAACAGCGCCTCACTTCATTCGAAAAAACTCTCATCCTTCACCCATCGATCAAATTTTCGCCCACAATATAATAATCCATCGCGCGAGGGACGACGAGCGAATATATAAGGCGACAAACACGTCAACGACGACGACGACGACGATTATAATAATCATCTTCGATCTCGGATCAGAAAAATATAAAATGTGGCCTAGGTTGACATAGGCTGGCATCGCATTCTGGTCCGGTCTTTTTCGTGCGAAGCCACTTGCCGTGGCAGTGGGCCGAGCTGAGCATACTCCACCTGGTGATCATAGCTTCTGTACCACCGTCACCTTCGCATCGCCAGTCCAACACACGACGAAGTGCCTGCATCTGGCAGCGAACGCAGACTCTCGAACCTGTAACATATGTATAGGTGTGTGTATAGTTAGATGGGAATGACCCTTTAGTTTATGGCGAGGCTGTCTTGGGGATTTGGGAAGGCTCTTGAGAGTGACTCGTCAATTCAAAGGCGGGTTATTGAATTTCGCGGTTATATAACGGCGACGGTGCATCGCTTTGCGGTTTCGGGGAGATTTGGATGATATATATAGGCAGGTGCAAGGGTTGATTTGAGGTGAAGTGGTTTGCGTTTCTGGTTTTTTTTTGAAAGGGAATTGAAGGTAGTTTATGGTGGGAATAAAATTTCAGTCTATCAATTTAGCAATTTGTTAGGGGAAACCCGTATTTTGTTATTACCTCTGAAACTGTTTTATCGACAGAACGCATCGAATTCTGTAATGATGACGTAAACGTTATATATGCGGCACTCATCAAAAATAATTGTAATGAAATTTTGCTTGTTTTCGTTCAAATTATATTTACAACAATCTATAAAATCATTAAAATAATTTGGAAAACGAAGAATGAGTTTAGGGCCCTCTTTAAAAGTGCCGTTTGCATAATTAGATTTAAACTATACGACGTGATTTTTTTCAGTCATTTAAAAGACTATCTTAAAAAATGTTCTAAAATAAGTTACACTTATAATCAGAAAATACATCCGTTACTAAATCCCAACCAAGCTCTAACCATCTATTCTATTGCTAACGATAACTACTCTTTTTTTCATTAAACCGAGTTCCCCGCAACATCCCAATTTCTCTCGACCGCACCTATCCTAGTAAATTCCAACTGCACGAATCGCGCTGATAAATAATTAATAAAATACGAGAAGCGAGGCGCGAAAACAAAATTTTAATAATACACGAAGCGTCGATACACAGCGATGTCGACGCTCGCACATAACACAGAGGGTCTGTCGTCGGGGTATAACAGCGAGCCTCCGATTCCAATTAAAATTCCTACAAACGAACGCATGCAGATGCAATTTGCGCCCCGTTCGCGTGTACATCGTTGGTAAACGGGCCGGATAGAGATGGTCAACCTCCCCGTTGTACTATCAATATATATGTGTATATATACATATATACATCGCTGTCGAGCCTCATGTACGCTCGCATTGAATTCGCGTCAATTTTCTACCAATTTCCCTAGACAAAGTGCCAAAGTGCTACCGGCAATTGTAATTTTAGTCATGGACCTGCTTTGATTCTCGTTAGCCTGGCCTTTTGAGCATTCTTCTAAATTGCGCTCGAACGTTTGCGCGCTATTCGCTCTATGTGCCTATGGTCCTCGACACGATTTAACTGCGTTTGAAGTTAATTTAATCTGTTACACTACAGATATTTTTCGAAACTGTATGCAAAGCTATTGATTTACACTTGAAACGTGAGTTCGAAGCTTGAAATTTCTTTACTTGACGAAAAAAATATTACGGAATATTTTTATATTTAAAAGTGTAGTCTTAAAAACGTAATCTCTACTTTATCCATTTTCTAAACGACTCGCGATCGCCATGAACATAGAACGAAATTCTCAGGACGATCATCGATGCGAAAGCTCCTACTCGATAAACGTTACAGCCCTTGCATAATCGCACTTACAAAAAAGCTCCTGTCCCCTAGAATCGACGAGGTGCGAGAGGAATATCAGCGTCTCGCGAGAGGAATTTTCTCTCCCCGGGATAATCGAGCGGAAGCCTCGAGTATGAAAAGGCGTCTGCGAAATCAGAAGACTGAGAAAGGTCGTCTTCCCTCCCATAACCGCCGGAAGCTTCCAAAGTAGGACGACCGCACTTGGAATTCCCTTCCGACAATACGTTCTCACCTCTTCTTCGTAAAAAAAAAGAGAAAAAAACTCACCCTCTGCAAGCTCGGACAAGCTCGGTTCCTTGTAGCAAGCTTTGGAAGCTTTGGTCACTGTGAACGTCACGCAGTACCTGAAACAAAAAAAAAGCAATCGTTCGTCAGAAAACTGTAAGTACATATCAAACGTGAGGACGAGGACGAATTACTCGTACGAAAAGTTATAGGGAATCTCGCGCGAAACTTGCAGCTCTGTTAACCGGCAAAGTTCAGACACTGAGGCTACAGGAGCAAGCATCAGGAGAACCTTCAGCCACTGGCCTCTTTCCCGCGTGTCAGCCACGCCACTTGCAGCAGAGCAGCTAACGCTTAAACTTTAGATAGTATATATAAGAGATGTATAGATGTGCAGCACGTCGTCGTACGCGATATATACATGTATACCACACGGCCGTTTGAATAATTTATCAGTTTCGCCACAGAGCCGCACGGCTGTACTCATGTCGCCGATACTATAGGTCGCGGTGGTCCAAGTTCTGGCACTTTGACATCATCCAGAATTGATCAGTCTCCGGAATGTATTTTTCATCCGAGAAAGAGATAGATACTCTGTCGCGAACTGCGTATACTAGTTCATAAGTGAATGAGAGATAGGGAGAGTTTGATGGACGTCGGTCGAATGCGATGGACGGAAAATTAGTTGTCGGGGCTCTTGAGTCTTGGGATTACTTATTCATGCGCGATCGATAAGCTTGTGGTGGGTAGGCGCGCGGTGAACGATAATCCGGTGTGGTCAGCTTATCTAGAAACTTTTGGCGACAGGCTTCTTTTCGAGCCGAAGCTAAAGATAATCCAATTATTAGTATTACGATATACTAAATCATATGCGAAAAAAAATGTGAATCTTTCATATCCACACTGGGAAAAAAATATAGTAACCATTACCAAAATTCTACTATAAACTCTAATGGTACAGGGTCACTATATTTTATAGTAATGGTTACTGACAAATTTATAGTAATGATTACTGAAAAAATTAGTTAGAATTTCATTATTTCTTTACTATATCCGAATACCATACTAAAATAGTAAATATCACTATAATTTTATTGCCATCAAATTGCGCAAAAGGCCAAACTTCTACTAAAAAACCATAGTAACCGTTACAAAATTATAGTAATATTTACCAATTTTAATTTACTATGGTGTACAGTAACGGTTGCTCACTCGATTTTTCTGCAAGTTCCTAATAATGTCGAGCAAAGAATTACCCTCATTCCTAACGAATCAATACTATACCATTCTATCTAATCGACCAAAGTGGAGATCGAATTCCAGAACGCGAGCATCGACCTCTCCTTATCCAAAGAAGTCCGAGCTGCGATCGAAGACACGAATGCACAATCGAACAAGAAGAAGTAACTTCCGTCTCTCCCGAAAAGATGAGCAAAGAAGAGGAGCGCACATAACTATCTCTCGTCAGGTCTTTCAAGCTTTTCGTCGCGCGCGACTACAAACTCGGCTTGCTCTCGAAAACTTTTAGCGACAAACTCGTGAGAGTGCAGCAATCGCCGACGCGCGATTTCAATTGCAGGAAATCCCCAACTCGCTCAGAAATAGCCGGACTCAAGGGATGCCTTCAAAAATGAATGGCCGCCGCTATATATACACAATCACGCGACGACCTTTCTTCGCCATTCCGCGGAGTTGTAAGCGATGTATATCTACTGTATATATATGTTGTACTATACCGGCGGGCGTGTTTCGTCAGAATTACCTATCGGATTCTTGCAGTATGTGCAGCACTTGGATTGAGGATATTGCTATAGTTATATAGA
The DNA here is from genome assembly GCA_900474305.1 of Cecidostiba fungosa. Classification (NCBI taxonomy): domain Eukaryota; kingdom Metazoa; phylum Arthropoda; class Insecta; order Hymenoptera; family Pteromalidae; genus Cecidostiba; species Cecidostiba fungosa. The sequence goes on along the minus strand of UCOJ01001279.1, from coordinate 16,931 downwards.
CTACTGCAGCAGAGGAAGAAGAAGAAGAAGAGGAAAAAGCTTCTTGTTATGAATGGGAGTTTCTCTGTATCGGGGAGTATAGAGACGATTTATTATTTTATGCTGACCGCGTTTCGCACAATGGATGATGTATCGAGGAAATACTCGAGTTTGTTAGAGATACGTATTATATGCGGTGACTCTCGACTCCGTCGGATTATTGTTGCTAATGTACGAGTCGTTGGCTTTTCTTGATTGTATATATATTCAAGTTCTTTTTTTACGGAATCGAGAGATCGATATTATCGAATTCGAGTGTACGGAAGCTGAGCTTTGATTATCCCTAGTATATTATACAAATATATCTAAATACGATATCCGATATCCTATATCGCGGAAACCGGTATGTATAACGCTCGGATGTAACTCTTATTGAATAGTCGATACGTCAAAATAGCTTCAAGTCTTCAGTCAAGAAATCTTATAAAAAATCATTTCACTATGAGTTTCATCTCCAACATACACAAAACCACGCGCAGCGGAATGCGAAGGAGCGCGGGGAATCCCAGGCCGGCGACACACAGAATCGCGCGCTATTCAAGCTTCTCTCTCTCTCTCTCTCACTCGCAGAAGGTATACGCGTTACATATAAGGCCAGAAATGGAGTGCGGATACAACAGCGGCATCGATTCCCAATAGAGGAGGCGCGTTTACGTATGTCGACAAGGCGGCGTCGCGCCATTGTTTCAAGCGTTTGTCGAACGGTACCTGCATACGGATCTGTATGGATGTGCATGTGTGTCTACGGGGATATATACGCGTGCTTGCATGAGCGAAGCCGAGAGAGAGGGATCTCTGAGGTGTTGCATTGCTGCGATTGTGTGGATGGCATGAATTCTTGATAATTATGCGGCTTATTGTAGTTGACGTGTTTTGTCACGAAAAGAAGGTTAAATTATATCTGAAAAATAGATAGTGATATTATCGTCTTGAAGAGAACGAAGGTAAATTTTCCACTCAATCTGCTCACATATAATACGAAGCATCAAGCTACTCCACCACAAGCAACTCGTTAATTACACCTCCTCTCCTCGCATACGGGCCAACGCTCCGCATCATGTGAGCAACGCAAGGCAGTACTGATGCCTGTGCACACATACACACATATACCCAGAGAAGCAGTGGCACACCTGTATATGTATGCCGAACGTGTGCGTTGCGAATTCACGGTTGGTCGGCATTATGCTTGCATGTGCGCTATATGTACACCCGCTTGCTCACATAGCTCTCTCTCACGAGAGCGTGTCAGGGACTTGCACCCGTAGGTACGTTATATGTACATGTAGCTCTTGACTCCTGACTCGACGTGGTAGGAAACTTGTTTCAATCCAGAATCGCGTCGTATCGATATGAATCGTATAATGTTTTCCCCGATGGTATGAAAGTGTGTGATAAAACATCACGATCGAATGTTGCTGTGTATTGAAATCCATCACAAAGCGAGCTTTCTCCATAATACGCGCCTGTATTCAAAAAAGCTCTCTCTTCGCGATATTAAAAACAAGCTTTTATCGCCAAGCCTTAATCAGCCGGCGAGAACCTAAAGCGTCGTATATACGTATATACAGTCCGTAGAGAGAAAAAAAGTGCCTATCGAAGGGAATAGAGCGGTAAGCTTTCATTTGCGACGTCGTCAGCCTGGTAGAGGAGGAGGATCGTCCTCTCGATGTTTGGATAACGGATGCTAGCTCACTGCCGAGCTTGCAGAATCCGCGAAAAATCTATTCGAGCCCGGCCCACCTCTGCAACGCGATAAAAACGAGCGGGAAATCCAAACGATAGTATGTGTGTGTGGGTATATAAGGGTGAATGTGTGTATATATACGGAGATTCTTGAATTCGATGAATGCCCGAGTGCCTTTTTATCGCGATCTGCCGCCAGGAAGGGAAGAGAGGAAGGAAAGAGGTAAAAGAAAAATATGGGATGCTTGGGCTTGATAAGCGAGAATCCATCGAACGCTGAATTAGCATAGCTTTGTTGTTGGAGACCGACTGGAAGTGGTTAAATGCTCTTTAGCTTGATTTTTGCTGAACTCTTTGTGATTCTTAGAACATTTAAAATAGCCGTGTGTGATTTTTTTGGAAAAGTTCTAATCCAGCTTCGGATCTAATGGATTATATGATTGAAAGAAAACTTAAATCAATATTTCTAGTTCGGAGTAAAAGCATATAGAAAAAAACATATCTGATTAAACAAGCATCAAAGATAAAAAAAAATAGAAGTTTGCATAGCTATTCAAATATCACTAAAAGCTGATCCATACCGTTGATTTTATTTACACACATATACGATTTCATATGATATGATTCATATCGTTTTAATCAAAACCATCAGTCAATAAGCGTACATACAAGCGCGATCCAATACCGACAAAAATAATTTTACATCAAACCAATCTCACGTCGCCATATTGAATAAAAGAAAGTATAATGGCTCTCTAATAGACCATTTCCAAGCAAAGAAAGGACCAAACAAACAGAACCAGTCACTCGACTTCACAAACAAGCCGCACACACACACATACACTGCAGCATTGAAAATCGCGTTAAAGCTCCCGAGCTGCAGCACAACGCAGTCTTACTCAGACGGAAATAGCTCTCGCGCGCGTGATTTGTGTTCCCGAGCAGAGAGCTGAACCGCCGCGCGACGGCACAAAGACTCACGGCAAAAGGGAAATCGTCTTTGAGAAGGGGCTACTCCGATAAACCGGGCCAAGAAGTAATCCTGCACTGACTGAGAAAGAGAGAAAGAAAAAGGCCAGTCAGATGCAGCTATACACCCTCGTGTCGAGGTGTACCGACAGCTGTAGGAAATTGCAGCCGTGAATTTTTAAATTTCCCGCGCAAAGCTTGCGAGTATAAATTGTATCATAACGTCCCTGCAGCGGCGACTATATTTACAACTCGAATGAAGTTATATGCGATAAAACGCTTGATGATTCTCAATTATGGAATACGCTCGACTGCAAGTTGAGCTTTCGCGAGAGTTAATTTTGCGACGCGCATGTGCTAGAGTCGGACAGCGAAAGTTTGAGGGGGGATTCGCTGCGTCGGATTTGAAATTTGCGGGACGTGTCGGACGGAGCTCAATTAATAGGTGCGATTTATTAGTTAGAAAGTTGAGTGACACGTCGGTATTTATCATCGGCGGCTCTAATTTGTTATGTCTTGTCAAGTTTGCCGGACTTTGCACAGAATTTCGATTGAGGGATGAGTTCGTTAGGCTTAAATGAGGGATGGTATACTGCAATTTCAAATTTCAGAGAAACATTGTTCCCTCGAGTATATGGATTACGTTTAATCGAAATTGTTGGGTTCAATGTGAAAGCTCCGTGTGAACGAGAGAAATTCGAGTTTAGATACCTACGCAAAATCGATAATAATTAAACATTTTCTGCAATTCAAAATTATCTCACTTCAGCAACACTCCAGAGCAATCGACTCGATGAATCATTGTCAAATCCTAACGCAACACTCCGCAGTGCACTTGACCATTAATCAGCAGACGTATCGGATGATTAATCAAGACAACATCCCACTCGGCGCATATAAGCGCTCCTCGCGCGATCCCGCTCAATTTCTCTCAGGAGTAGCGCGCACGACTCGCGAGACTCCCGAACGACACGGCTATCCCTATACTCGCTTCTCTTAATCGTCGAAACTATAGCTAAGCAGCAGAGAAGCTTGACGGCGTCGTCTTATGCGCCGAAATTAATTATTCGCTTATTATGCGAGAACCGCTTGCGACAGCCGCTAAGAGCTAGTGTGAATCCTGACGCAGGAAGAAAGGAGCTCGAGGGAACGCTCATTAACGCGAAATTGCGGCCAAACTGTGTGTGTGTATATATGTATAGCGTCGAGACGACACATAGCATTAATTTGTCAGTGATCGGCCTGAGGCTGGTGTTGCGGAAATTGTCGTTATTATACGGAAACTTGCTGAGATTTGTGTTAATTGATTTGGAGTTTCCAGGTGTAATATACTTTTCGAGGATTAAGACGTTCGTTTATGGGAGTGACTGATGGGATTATCTGAGATGAGTGTAGGCTTCTTTCAACTTTGGGTATGAATTTCTGTGTGAGTAATTTACGAGCAGCTTAGAGTGAGGACGTGTCTGACTATAGCCGGTTATGTTCCACTTACGTCGACGGTAACTGATTGCGCTTTTGCATCCGAATCATTCTGAAGATCGAATGATTGATTTATATACGTTATTATTCATTTTTTTGTAATTTTTTTTATGTTGATTCATTGCGTAAATAAATCCTTAATTCCTGAGTATCAAACAGTCACTTTCATTGCAGTCTTCCTTCGTAAATAAAGAAATAAACTGTTCACCATAAATCAATAGCGATAGAAGCATAAATACTCCAATACGAATATATTGCTATAATTTTAATGACTTTTTCAAAGTGTATAAACCATTCCGCAACAAAATTCAATTCCCAGCAAAAATCTTGTCGAATCATCGACACACACACACACACACACACACACACACATCCGTCAACTCTATACCCACAGCCTATAAATGAAAAACTTTCTCGCTCTCCGCAGACCGTCGAATTTTCCTACACGAGACTGCAATAATTTTAATGCAAGTGAATTTCGACGAGGGAAGGAAGGAAGGAAGGAAGGAAGGAAGGGGAAAGGGTGAGCCAAAGAAAGTCAAATGAGCGGTTAGATTATAAAAGGCAGACGGGGAAACACGTTGGCCGCCGGCCAAGAGCTCGTATATGCCGCGGGGATTGAATTGGAGAGATCGGGAGGATGCGCGCATGCCAGGGAATAAATAAAGAAGCCTCGGCTTTCCGGATGTATCGAATTTTCCTTCGTGTTTTCGTTTTTTTTTCTCTCTTTCAAGCTTTAGCCCTCCCCCCTCTTCGGTCTTTATTTCCGAGCTGTTTGCTTGTTGTTGTTGTTCGCTCTTGATTCGCTAGTGAGACAGGGTCTCGATGCGAAAAAAGGGATTTAGGGGATTACGGATTATTCGACTCTGCGGTTGTGCGATGCGGAGAGCTTTCGACGGATTCCACCTCTTCTTCTTCTTCCTCTGTTTTTTGCTCGTACGGAGATGGACTTTTTACGGATGATGGGAGACAAGAGCTCTTGCGAATGTTTATTGAATCAGCTCAAGTAGATCATCCAATACCTTTATAGTATACGTATTAGGAGTAGAATCACAACGTAGCTTGTCGGTTCCTACGAAAACTAACACGATTCAAATTTTCTACTCAGAGTAGCACATCTCGTGCACTTGCCGCGAAAATTAGCACAACGCCAAGTTTTATTAACAACGAATTTCTATCAAAATTTCCAGATGTTTACGTGACTTTCATTATCAACGTTTTTAAATTCACAGTTTTCAATTTGTACCAAATTTTCAATATTTTTTTCCAAGTTAAATAACTTTTTACAAACATTTTTTCAACTGTTGACTTTTTAAAACAATTTTTTTTTAATTTTCAGAACTTTGAGATTTGTTTGTATTTGTCCAATTTTTCCACGAATTTTAACCAGCCCAAATACCCAATAAAAACATAAAACACTCACATTTTAAATAATATAAAGTTGCGAACTGTGTTACTCTTAGCAGCAAATTTTGAGTAATTGCGCTAGTTTCCGCTAGAAAATTTGAACTGTACTACTCTTCGTAAGGACCAACAATCTATACTGCTCGAAACGTCACCATAAATAACAAACAGCCACGGCAGTAAACCAAACTGTGCATCAGGTCCATTCGGCCCGATGTCATGTCGAAACGACGCTCGTGAATCGCAGCGGCGAATCAGTAATGCCACTTTAATCCAGCTTAGGTGTCAGCACCAGAATCCCTGTCGCCTTGTATACATAGTTATAGATCTTACGCACTTCTCTATCGGGAATATGCCGTCAAAATTTGATGGTTATTATTATCATGGAGTCCGGTTAGTAGGCAAAGTTTTGAAAGCTCATTACCGTATAGCACAACATGGACTTGCTTTACATAACTAACCCTTCCTAGTAGCTTCTATACCCAGAAGTCCGTCCTGTTAAGATATAGTTTACAGGAGGATGGTTGTGAACAACCGGCGATGAAGCTCGTTTATATAGAGGAATGGGTCTTGGAAATTGCATTATGAGTGTAATTTGTAATTATGTATACGTGGGATACATTTGATAGTGTAGTAAAATCAAAATATACTCACTCTTTAGAGGCGTCGTGTTCCGGATCCTCTCGATATTGGAGTCGCAGGTTCGTTCGGATGTCGTTGCTGTCGTTGATGTGTCGCACGTTGCTCAGCTCAGCAGGCAGTAACAGAGCGACTTCTACAAATAGACGGAAGACAATAGAACGCTTAACTTGAATTTGTGCAATACTGAATTTTTAATAAATATAGAACATTTTTGTTATTGATCTTGTAGATCTCTGACGATTATTCATCATCATTAAATAAATGATGAAAATCAAATCCACAGCACTGAACCCTCACTAATAACATATAAAATTAAAGAGCGACGTATCATTCGACGAAGTAGGTCAAATCAGTTGTCCGTAAGGTAAGTCCCATAATGTGCGTAATCCATGGGATAATCCAGGGCTCGCAGGCAAGAACAGCAATCTCGCCTAGCGATATGATTGCGCCTACAGGAGATAATCAGGTCGGATTCATCGTTCTATGCACGATGTAGTCGTCATTAGCGATAAGTACCCCCCTGGCCGATCACGACAATAGCCCTTCCATTCCATCTGACCTCGAATTACACTTGATACGCGAACCGGCTATTGTCGAGGGTAATTAAATTTGGCACAGCTCTGCGGTGTTCAACCGCAGACTATAGGTATGCTTAATAATATTATTCGCGGTTTAATACAGGTGGGATATCTTGAAGGGAATCGCAGGGTGCTGTGTGGAAAAAAAAAACGTAATCCTATAAATGTGCTGCGTCATTGGATTATAGTAGGATGGACGCCTGTAATGATGCACATTAAAAGTTTAATCAAAAATGTGTCGGTTCTTCGAGACGTTGTATGAAAATCCATCTATGAAATGTCGCGCTTTGCATTTGAATTTAATTTTGCAATCTGAAGCCATTTTTAAGAAACAAATAAATACACGAAAGAAAATAAAAATAGAGTTTACTGACCCTTTAGCGCAGTCTTGGGATTACGCCTGTGACACTTGGTTCCCTGGCAGCCTCGATGCTGGACCAACTGCGGGCAGTGCTTGCCTCCGTTCTCCGGAGCTCGTTCAACCATTCTCGACCTAGTCTGTGCGCCAGGACCACATTCGCTGTCACAAGCCGTCCATGGACCCCAGCCTGACACCACGCAGTCCAGCACTGAAAAATTAAAATCGCGTTTTGTTAATTAACAGGTGTTATAAGCGGATAAAGAGTAATTTTTTAATGAGACGCTGATGTGTGATGCTCGTTTGTTAATTAATTAGCGCATGTATACTCGGATTTAAAGTCGAAAGCTACGTTTACAAAAAAAATTATATTCTTTAAGAATCTATCTATCTCTACTAGAGACCTTAGGCAGTTATATAGCATGAGCGGCTCAAGCAGCACTGCAAACTTTACAATTATAACAACAGTAGAAGGTAAAACGTGTATACGTTTATAATGATTCATGATTATACTTTCAACGTATGTTGCAGTCCTATAGTTTATCTTATTACTTGGCTCAAGCTCTTTTCAAACAACGTGCTGGGTGTATTTTAAGTATAATGAAACAGCCTGTACTTCCTGCTTTAACTATACCATTGTGATGCTATCAAGATTTTCACCGTACGCCGATAAATTTGATAGAGTATTCAAGAGGTAGCTAAAATCTGGAATTCCTATATTTTGGTTGAAGGAGAGACTCTTAGATTTTAGGCATAGTCATTGGAATATAATCCTATGACCTACCCTTGATTACGAGCATGATTATTCTATGAGAGTATTAAAAAATCTTTGATGATAATAATCAAGAATGATTACACGTAAAATTAATTTACATTCTCGTGATAGATCACATAATTAAAAAAAACTCTTTCCAGTTAGCGCGTAAGCAAAAAATAATTCTTTATTTCCAAAATAATAATATGTTCGTTTTTGTTTCAGAACTTCCATATCCACCAATAAAACAACTACTACATACCAAACACCGCAGTTAAAATTGGTAGATAATATTTATCTATTATTCCAATAATAACAGCTGAATAATAAATGTAATCATTCTATGTCTATATAATAATTCACAAAATAACGCACGCAAAAACAATTTCACGAAAAAACTCTCATTTATTGCAAATAAACGACGCTCTACAAATAATTACCTCAGAGTCATTTCCCCCGGTTATACTCACGGCTATATAATATCGAGCAAATACAAGGGCTAACATTATCCCGAGCCTCCTTCGGAATAAAGAGCTATAAGCAAGTGGCTCCGATAATTTTTATCGAGCACTTATACACCATGGGGATCCAAGCGCGCGCGAAATTAGCAATGTAAGGGGCCGCGCAATATTGACGAAGACTATGAATTTGTTCGGGCCGAGAAAGATGAGGTCTTCGCTCAAACTTCCAATACAATTACGCGTTTAATATCGTTCGTTCGAGGCTCGAGTAATCGCTTGGGATGTATAAGCGAAGCCGGAGAAGTTTATGTAATTCTCGGCGTGTCTTTTGCTTCTTATTTTGGCATTTATTCCAGGTAAATAAGAAGAGTAATTAATTTTCAAAATTTATTTCGCTCCACACGCCTAAAGTTTATTACGCGCGTAATTTTGTTTACCTCGTATACGGTCCATGTCTCTCGGCGAGAAATGTAGATCCGTATTTTTTGCTACATATATTATACACGTTGCATTGAAAAACGAAAATAGCTCGCGTGAGAAATGATACGGATCTTGGTTCTGTTTTGTTTTTTTCAAGAGTGAGAGAAACTCGGAAAACATATTTCACGCGAGCATTTTTATCGTGGCCGCTCATTGTGAATTCTTTAAATTTTCCGTCTCCAGCCTCGTATCTTCTCAACGTCATAAACTTTTTCATACACGTCGACGGCGAGGGATTTGCTCATCCTTTGCAGCGTCAGTCTAGATTCTCTAAATACCGTCACAGGCTTGTATAGCCTCGTATTTTAACGAACTAAAACCTCGGCTTTGACTTTGTCAACGGATATCGCTGTCCATCAAAGAGACACCGGTGTATTTCCAAAAACCCAAAAGGTATAACTTTGAAAACCCCGCGCATTATGTATATACCTATATAGGTATACTAAAAAGCGAAAAAGACAACATCCGGCCTTAAAAATTCTCGCACAAACTCGAGCTTCCGCAATCTCATCATCCCCTCCTGGTATAGCACAGATTTACGCGGATGCGTCGAGGTACAAGCATAAAGGAGAGATTTCATCCTCTCGCCTTCGCTTTTCATTACCGGGGCTTCGCGAATTACGTCTTCGCGGATCGAGATTTGCGTCGTCGTGTCCTCTCTCCGCCCTCTTTCTTTATTACAATATCCATCCTTGGGTATATATACGCGGAAGGAAAAATGCTGGCGAGGCCATTTGCACCTCGGAATTACAGGGCCAGAGGATAAAGCGGGAATCGCGTGCGCGCAGGGTAGTAAAAGTTTATGGGGGTGAGAGAGCGAGGGACTATGTGCGTGGGTGTGAGCTTGACGGAAAAACTGAATTATACGAGCTTGATGAGAGAGTTTCTTTTTGCAGGGATGATGGGGTTATGTGGGGGAGGAGACTTTGATTTCGAAACTTTTGAGACGAGAGAGAGAGAGAGAGAGAGAGCTTTGATGGCCGATTGGGGGAGTCGAGCGGAAATTAGAGTCCTTTATTCGCGTGATTGCGCGCAGGAGGATCTGAGGCAGTCTGATGGGACACGATGTGGAGGTGGCATTGTTCTTTTTCGAAGTGGAAGGCTTTGTGATGAGATCTCCATATCCCTTTTTTTTAGGTGGAAGTAAGTTGAATAATATTATCAATTCTATTGTTGAGAGGAAAAATTTTAGGATTGAATTTTAGGAGGAATTTGAGGATAAAACGTGGTATAAGCCTCTCAGATTTTATCATTAAAAATTCATTTAAAAGGTCTTCTTTAAAGAGAGTCCGTGTCAAAGCCATTCAAATTTTTCTACTATTCTTTTTAAACTTTTTTTTTCATTATTGTTAAAATGAAAGAACATTTTTTCTGCGACGAACAGTGAGGTTTTAGAGAAGTAAAAAATTTTAACAGAAGCTTCATACAATGGACTTTCTATATTAATAATTTAAAATTCTCAAACCTTTATCCCAAACATTCTAAATTCTAATTATTCTGAACCTAGCCGCGCATCAATCAATATCAACATATGAAAGATGACTACCAAACGTCCTCGTACCTCAATCATTCCTCCCAGTTTCTAACCTCGCGATAAAAAATCACTGCCAACACCAAAAAAAAAATGAAGCTTCCAAGACGTCCCGGTTCATAATACGCTCTCGCTTACATCAGGAGAACCCGTCGTAAGTCTCCCAAGTAATCCACGAGACAGTAAAGCAGTATAGCCGAGACAATGCCTCCAAGCCGTGGATCGAATCAGCAGCCTTCACAGCCACCGCCGACGCAAAAAAACAGTAGCAGCAGCCGTGCCAGAGGTACGAATTTCGCGCAGATTCCTTTCGCTCGAGGCGTCGGCTCATCCGGCCAGATTTTCACCCATTTTGTCGTCACCCTCTTGCGACGACAAATTCATTTTATTCCCGGCTCTTTCTCTTTCCCTCGCGAGGATCAAAGTATCTTTCTCCCCTTTGAAAATCTCCGTGACACGTTTCGTTTTTTTCTCTTTTATTCTCCCGTGAGGTTATAGCGACACTCGTCAGCGGCGGAATATAAGAAGCTCTTTAACGTTTTTGTTCCTCGTGGAGCTTAATCTGCAATTCCGATTATATATATCATCCTTTTTTTCGAGCTTTTTTTTTTTGAAAAAAAAGGCGGGAAAAAGTTGGTTTGTGCGCAAGTTTCGAGGAGAGTTGCCCGAGACTTGCCGGGGCATATACTTAAATAATTATTTTCCGCGCGCGTGCGAGAGCAACTTCGCTTACATTCAAAAGTTCGTTAAACGAGTGCTGGTTGCGGCGGTGCAAAGCAGGTTTATTAATTCAAGAAGTTGCGCATCAACGGCTGTCGGGAGGTGCATTAAAAGCTGTGTTATAGGGATGGACCGTATGGATTTAATTTCGAGCCAAGCGGTGCGTTTATCAAAAATGAAAAGGTTTTGATATCGCTTTTTAGAAACGAGAGTAGGTACATATAATTAGCGGTGATTTATATAGCGGGAATCATTTTGATACGGGAGGTTTGAAAAGAGTTAAAGAGGCTTTGATATCGGGGATTTACGGATTATTTTTAGCTTTGATTGTGCCTATTTGATGAAATGATTAAAAATGAAGCGTTCGTTTCGTGAAAGAAAATCCGTCGGAAATCATAAATATCCCAGTTTATACCTGTTTCTATTTACGATTTAAATCACATTTTCAACCTTAATGAACGAAGCAATTAAAAAAAACTACTCTCGAGTACTCTTAAAATATCGTATACCAATTTTGAGAAATTTTTACTAACAAAAAAAAAATAAAACTCGCAGGTGGCAGGTACGTGCTGTCAGCTCGAGCCCAAGCAGTCCTGACGTGGATACTCGAGGACATCATCGAGAAGACGTTGGAGGACGCCCGGCGTCAAGCCGAGGCCGCAGGCAAGCAACGAGTCGAGCTAGCGGAGGTCGAGGAGGCCCTCAAGCGACTCTGCGAACGCTACCATGCGCGTTGGGCTGTCGAGACCGAAGCGGCCAAGTCGCGCAAGTCCACGACCGGCCGCAAGCGACTCTAGGATGAGACATGACCGAGATCTTTTTACGAGAGAGGAACGTGGTGTGTCGTTGCCCTCTTTCTTTTTTTTCTGTTAGATGACTCGTTTGCTGGATGAGAGAGTTGAGGAGGTGCTTTGAGGGTGGATTGTTTTTTTTTTTTTTTTTGTGTAAATTTTGTAGCTTCATATTTAAATATTTTTTTGGAGAAATTTTCAACGATTCAATAAACCGTTTGTATAATAACGAAACAAACTTTGCTGCTCCGAGATTACGTTGCTTGATCAAACCCGTGGCAAAACAGCAAAATCAAGTCGGCTATATTCAAACCTCATCCACACCCCGCTCATAAACATCGCAGAAATAAAAGTATAATTTTCCAACAGCCCTCTCGAAACAAACACTCGAGAAAAAGCCAACAACACACACGCATACAGCCCGCGCGTAGTCTTAACTTTTAAATCACACTTTTTCTTGGCGCGCTCCTCTTTTTCCCCCTATACGCTTGCGCGCATATAAATACGTATTTCGAAACTTCATTAAAGCCGTATTTTTAATCCTCGCGCTTGGCAGCGCTGTAGAAAAAAAGGAACAAGCTCGACAAAAAAACTCGAGACCCAGAAAGCCAGTGCTGCAACGCCGCTGGAAAGGTCATCGGCAGAGCGCGGGAAAAGACAAACTTTGCAAAAGGTCGGGGAGAAAAAAAACCTCCACCGCATTATACAGGTTGCATGTATATATATGTGTGTGATGTGTGTATATACGACACATGTGCGCCAGTGGCGGGTTTCCTGTAGAACGAGGCAAGAAAAGAGCTCGACAGGCTCCTTTTTCCTCGTCGTATGTTATACTGCGATGTATAGTGTATGACGCGGGGAGGGAAATTTTTGAAAATTTTATTTCCGACGTCGAGACGATGTGGATTTATAAAATCATCGAGGATATAGTTCGCTGAGAGAGAATTAACGATATACATCGGTGTCTGCGACGTTGCATTAGTCAGAGGATTTGGTGTATATATGTATGTAGAGCCCTTTAAAGGAGAATTTAAATAAGAGGACCTGTTCGAGAATTTTTCTTTTTCGCATTTAAAAGCAAATTCCATCCATCTGCGTCATCCGCGAGAATCTTTTTTGAATTTTAAAACAGCCTCTCCTTGATTGCGTTTCTATTGGCAAGAATATTCGCTCAAACGAGGCTTGCGGAAGGCGACAGAATTATTTTCAGAATTTTCGTACCAGCTATAATTTATATTCAATATATCATCATACGAAAATTCAAAGAATCTTCAATATAAAGCATCGTTATACACAACTCAATCGTTTTTCCCCTCGCAAAACTCGCCGAGAAGCATCAGAGCCACAGTCCATTGTCCCGTTCACTAAACATTCAGCTCCAAAATTTTTGGAATAATCGCACACAACGACGAGCATCGCATATATAGATATATATCTACGGCCTTCGACTCTCGCCATTAGTCTGGCTCCAGGTATATATACATATTCCCTCGTCGGCGTCGCGAAACAGGTACGCGTTAAATTATAATCCGGCCTCATATAAGCCCTCCTGATTTATCGGGAGGAGGTCCCTTTGTTTGTCGGAGACAGAGAGGCTTAAAAGAAGAAGAAAAGAAAGCATAAAAAAAAATACGTTCGCGAAGCCCGCAGCATCTGGGCCCAATAAAAATCCCTCCGAGAGTGAGCTGACTTTACGAAATCTCTCTCCAGGCCGGCCGTGTGTGGGCGTGATGCGCGAAGATGGGTTCGTTGTTCGTCTCTGGAATTCGAGGGGAAGGAGAGATTTCGCGAGAGAGGTATATAAAGCGTGTGTGATCGCAGGAAATTTTTCGAGCATTTTTACTTTAACCGCACGCGCGCGCGCATAAAAGATTCACCAAGTGTGTACTGCACAGAATGCTCCGGTAGACATTGCAACCAGGTCGCAATTGTACCAAGAAACGCATATAAATGTAAAGCAGTAATTGCGACGTCGTGTCGCCAGCAGCAGTGGAGAATTAGCGCTGCACAAAATAGCGTCTGATGTCAATTGCAGCGTGTCTGGTTGAGTCTTTTCTGAAATTACGCCGGCTTCGCGAACGCCAACTTTTAATTTGCGTCATTCAATCCTCTCGTGTCTGTGAGCCCGATATATATACTTTTCGCTTTCAATATAGTATTGAAGATCATGCACATGTTAATTAAATTCATTTTTATGTTTATTATACGCATCAGCCAAAACTCAATTAGTCTCTGAAAAACCTTGGAATTAAATTGCAGTTAGTTGAGTTTACCCAAGAGTCAGCTTGATCCCCCAAGAGAGAGGCTGAGAGACTAAACGTTAGAGCAAATTTACGCAGTTTCCTCATCTCTCGTTGCGAATTAAGATCCGATGTTGTGCACAGCAAACTCACTTCCTCCTCACATTCTCCCTCCTTTTTTTCCGTCGCACAATTACTCTCTCTGGCTTTATTCCAGAGAGCCGAGACCTACGAAAGCTCCGGGAAACATCAAACAAAACGTCCAGCCTTCTCTCTCTCTCGCGGGAGAGCGGCACTTGCGAGACGAGCGTTTATCGTTATTTTTCTCTCTCCGAAGAGAGAAAAGGGCGAGTTTACCATCCGAGCCCCGGGAACTTTTAGTGTCGCGCGCAGAGAAAGAAAAATTTTCCACGGCTTGAACTTTGTTATTTTATCGTTATCGCATCTCTCGCTTTAAACTCTCGACTTTTTCGTGTATATACCTGAGGCTCTCTCTATCTCCTATGCGTATTTCGCTTCTTTTATATTTCTCTTCCTCTCACTCGCGCTTCTCTGATGCGTTTTCTCTTATATTATCATTTCTTTCATTTTTATTGACTTCGGAAAAACTGGATTCGCAAGGATACTTGCACATTTAAACTTGTTGCCTACAACCGACTTTACATTTTGCCCGACGATGGAAGCACAAACTTTTGCGTGCGGCTTTATAATCCATTAGTGCTTTATCCCCGGAAAGTACGCGAATTTGCGAAAACGATTAATATATATATACGCAGTACTTTACTTTTCAGACTCGACGAAGCCAAGGAGTTTTATTACTCCAGGAAACGCATTTGCGTGATGAGTTTATAATAAAGCTTAGCGGCGCAAACGCACTGATGCGCGCATACTCTAAAAAGACAGCACAAAACGAGACTGTCCAGAAGCTCGTTAATACATCCATCATTCCCGCGCAGCAATGTTTAAATCAACTGTCGTGCGTCTAGCCGACGAATTAAAACGCGCGCAAGTTCAACAACACGAGAGGCGAATCAAGTCGAGAGAAAACTCGTGTCATTGAACCTACTCTCGCGCGCAAAAACTCGTCGTCGCGCTCTTGCGATCGTTTCCTATTATACCTCGTGTATAAAGCCATATACGCGGATCTTCGTATACTCGGAACATCGACGTTATAAGAGGTCAACGGAAGCGCTTTTTGCTCTATACTTGGCGTTAGAAATGCCGCGTGTTTATATACGCAAGAGCAGAGAGAGAGAGAGAAATTTCCTCTTTACCCGCGCGCTCGCGCGGGAAAACGTTTTCAAATGCAAATTTCCAGGGTAGAGTTATTTTTTCAGCGCTTCAAAGGCGCAGTTAATATAATGTTTATTCACGTTCGAGCCGATTTTCTACTTAGGCATAATTATTTAACGCTCTATGTACTCTCGACTCTCTTATACTCATTCCGTGTTAGACGAAGACGAGCTTTGCATTTTGAATTTTAAAAAAACCGCGCTGGAGCTTTGCAAGCTCGTCTCGTTGAATTATCATCGATAAGCCTGAAATATTCATTGTTTTCCGATACATCTCCTCTCGTCGACGAGAAAAAGCCACGCGCTATCTCCCGCGTCATTACCTTTGACGCGATGCTCTTTTTACTCTCAGCATCAGGAGAGATACCGCTGTATAAGGTAGGTAGAATATAAAAGCCGGAAGAAATGCGGGTAATTAACGCGATCTTTGATTAGATTAGCCGAGGGAAGGGCTGCATCAATTAAACGGGTGAGCTTTTCCCGCGTGAAAGCTCTCGTTGGTACTAGCGCTCGTAATTAACCAGACCAATTAACTGCGCGTCTTTTCGATTCTACTTTTTAACCGGCTCTATATATCCACTGGAGTGGAGATTCTCGGCTTCTTCTTTTTTTTTATTTTCTACGAGAGATGCTTTCGTCGCTGACGTTGATAAAACGCGCGCGCGGCCGCGAAAAAATTTCCAAGGGAAAGCTCCCTGGGATTTTCGTTCGATCTGTCACTTTCAAGCTTCCTTTTCGCGGAGCTTTAATCTCTCTCTCTCTCTCTAGCGCGCGGGAGCTCGTTTTTCAATTTTTTTTAAATACGCCGAGCGAATGGAGTCCCGCCGACGACTAGTCGAGTTATTTTTCCTTGCGGGAGGATATAATTTTTCGCGGGATATGGAGTTATATAAAGTTTCCTTTTTATCACGACGAATGCTTTTTCGAACGGCTAATTATACCATCGGAATTGATCGGCAAACAGCTGTTCGTCCGTATGAAAGCTCGTCGCGAGGAAGCAAAAAAAGGGATCGAGCTTTGTGAAAGTTTTATTGGACGAAAAACGAGGATCGCTCACCTCATCGAGCAGCGACGACAAAAAAGCTCGGGTTCGAGAGAAGAGACCGAGAGCTTTTATTCATCTCGATGCTATGGAATATCGGAGATAATCCGAGACGTGTAAGGTATAATGCTATAGGCGACGGATTAACGCGTGACGGTATAATATGTATTCAAATTTGCGGCTGAGGTGTATAAGCGTAAACGAAAATTAAGCTGCGCGAGGATGTTGTAGGAGAGTAAGACGCGCCTAAGTGCATTACACGAATTTCGATTATGGTGATTATGCATACGTTGACGAAGTTTACCCTTTTTCCGCGCGAATGTATTCGTAATTGGAAATTATAATCGCGATAAAATCGATATTTTATATAATAATAAGTCAATTATTTTAAATACTATTATATACGTCCGATTAACTTATTCATTCCTGACGCATCAACGCACTAATTAAGTATAATTATATAAAGCC
>UCOJ01001278.1:0-36076 GCA_900474305.1 Cecidostiba fungosa | reverse complement strand
TACATATAGGCCGAACGAAATTATCTTATTACTTTGAACTTAGTTCTAAACAAAAAAACGTGAAACATTTCCAATCGAGGAATTCGTACCGACAAGAATCATATAGAGTTTTGTAATCGACGTGTTTTAGATACACTTTGAAAATATATTACGTATATACCTGTGTAATCCTGTTAGCCGCGAGATAATCTTTTTTACCTATGCGTTATATCACTTGTCGTAATACAACTAAAACGGGTTTGATTTTCAAATGTTACATATAAATTATGGACTTTACGAAAAAAATTCTAAATACTCTTCGAAATGAGCCATTAAAGGGTTTCAATAAAATAAAAAACTACGCTCATTTTTATATTATGCGTATATTTTGTGCGTAAAAAATCGCATGAAATGAAAAGAAACAAAAAATACAACGGCATTCGTGGCGCTTCGCAGCGAAAAATCTTCTAAATTTTGTACGAAGTTTTTGTTCTTGCGTTATCATAGTGTATAACATATAAAAAAAGTAGCGAGTAAATGACATACACGCATTGTGTAATGCGCGAAAAGTATATAATTGCGCCGCTTGTTAATTTTGACGCCTAAAAACCCGCGGCCTCTTCGAAACTGGTGTTCGTTAGATCATCGTTCAAAATACTAGCTAACAACAGTACCTCTCTAATAAGGTGAAGAAAAAAATCCTTTTCCTATATACATTGTTTGGAAAAAAAAAATATTGAAAAAATTTTCCGCGACTGCGTCTGTCCTTGCTGAAAATGTCGGATTGGCTCTTGAAAAATCCAATCAAAGTACGTCTATAAATATAATACATTTTTAAGGGGATTCTCGATTCACCAAAATCGGAATCTCTTCGTCATCGAATTTTCAAACTTTATTAAAATTGATAAGCAATAATATTTTTTATATATCGTCGTTAAAATATTTTTATAGAACCAAGTCGTCATCAGAGATGGAATACTGGGATACTTTTCAACAGACTACTATATGAGTTTGTAATAAAAAATTTAATTCCGTGAGTTAGAAATTGAATCATTACTGAAATTTCTCCGGTCGTTCAGTTCAGAACGAAACGCGTTTTGGTAAGCTTGCAAATTCCCGCTGCTGAAGTATATGTGTAGATACGCAAATTGAAATTGTCGAATTCTCTTTTTGTCGTATTTTTAAATTGGGGTTGACAGTCAAATAAGGGCAGTGTACATAAATCAATGGTTGTAAAAAAAATGTTTTCAGCAAGGACTCGATCGACAATTTGTTAAAGATAT
This sequence comes from Cecidostiba fungosa, assembly GCA_900474305.1. Classification (NCBI taxonomy): domain Eukaryota; kingdom Metazoa; phylum Arthropoda; class Insecta; order Hymenoptera; family Pteromalidae; genus Cecidostiba; species Cecidostiba fungosa. The sequence continues at coordinate 34,814 of UCOJ01001278.1, read as the reverse complement.
ATAATTGCCCAAAGATTTGAACAAGAATATTCAGGCTAAAAGTTTTCATTTGAATTTGCATAAACTTTGATGAAAAGTGTTAAGACAAACGAATCATATAGAAACAAATATCTATTTTACACGATCGATTGTTAATGCTCACCTCATGTATTCTTTTTATTTCTAAATAATATAACCAAACTTTTAAATGGAACAGCCTTGTTTGAATCTTCATGTAATTATTGACACAGCGAATTAAAAGATAACTTTTATTATTAATCGATTACTATCGGCATGCTCTACATTTTATTTGGAAAAAAAATTCAAGACTGTTAAAAAATCCTACATTTCATGCCTGACGTTCGCTGAATTTGCGAGATGAAAAATTCTTTCATTTTTTCGCTTTTCAAAAAGAGAAGCGCATGACCCATTATACTTTATTAGAGCACTATTTCACGTTTACTTCAGAGATATGAAAAGAATATTCAATATTCTACAGATTAACGAATCGTTTGAATCATCAGCTTCACACGAGAAAAAAGGTTGTTTAAATGGAACATTGTACAAAAATCATGTAATAAAATAAAGTGAAAAATGTTAGTACCTAGTCACAAAAAAATATAATATAAAAAAAAAACAAATAAATAAAAAGATAAGTAGACATGACGTTTTTTTAAATCGATGAATACAAGCAATTGTGGAATACTGATTATTGTTCAGTATAAATTATGACTTAGCCAATGTATGGGCTTTTGATTCGCACAACTTTGAATAAGGTTACAAAGTTTAAAGGGATAACCAGATAAATGTAATTATATAACATACAGTATTATGTACAATACATTTTTTATATATCATATTGTTAACTCTATAATAATAAGTTTGACTTAACAAATTTTGTTACATATAAGCATTATTCTATATTATATAATTATATTATTGTAACGTATAATTTTATTATGCACAACATATTTGTTAAGGATTAGCAGAAATAAAAATAAAAAATCTACTCAAGTTTTATTACTTTTTCAAATTTTTAGTTATAGGAGTATCAACGGCTGACCGGATAAGACGATACTAATTCGGAACGCGCTTCAATAATATGCTACTAACTCAGAGAGTGAATCAAGAAGACGCTAATTCGGAGCTCGCTTTAAAATGATGATTTTACAATACAAATTTTATGCATAAATATTTTCTCTAAAATTCTAAAAAAAATAATAAATCGTTATTTTACACTGTTGAATTCGCCTTGGTAAAAGTACGCACTAACGCCAAACAGTTACGTGTAAATCAAATAAAGGTGGCGAACATCGAAACATAAATAATTAGGGTGAAATATTCGCATTGCTCTTATGGGAAATCTTACCAAGTTTAGAATACATCTTTTTTTCAAAATTTTAGAAATACGATTGACCCATAAAAGATATATTGTATAAAATTATCTTTTAAAACGTGTGCCGAGTTAGCATCATCTTCTGCTCAGACGTCAATATTAGATCGAAGTATATTAATTATTTTAGATCAATCAAATGACGTATTTTAACTTGATTTGTGTAATTTTATCGAAAAAATAAACGTTTATCAACTTTTAAAGTAGATTACGTAAATTTCAATATCGAATTATTTCAATATTTCAGTTTAAACTGTATATCAAGTTATACGGACGTATTTGTTGCTCAAAATATACAATGCTCAGTTCATCTAGTCTATTAATTAACTGATGTATTTTATTTCATATTTTTTGAAAACTTTATCAAATACGTTCGAAGTATATTCTCTTTTAAATCAATGTGCCGTGTTTTTATTAAAATATTTTGAAATTTAATAGAAATTTAGGCATCTTAATTAAGATGAATCGTAAAACAATTTTGATATCTTTTGATTGATATAATTACTCATATATTATAAATGTTTGTATTTCAATCATTTTACGTTTTGCATCCATATTTTAACATTACTTGTAAATCCAAAGCCTTATTCTTTATTTTATCTACAAATGTTTATCGCGATAAATTTTTCCACTCTTTTTATTTAAACTAAAGATAATCTCAGTATTGCAAGGTATAATGAATTTAAAGAAAATGATTTAATTTCTGCTGTAGTCAAGAGATTTTTTTAATAAAAAATTAAATTACAATTGTTTTAATTTATAAAAATGAATATAATAGAGACAGTTTTGATATGCTGTTTCAATAGAGTTTTTTGAAAAATAGAACACATATTTTTACATTTATGTATACATAAAAAATATCATACTGCTATTTGACATATCTGTACATTTCTTTCTATTTCATGTATTAGTTTCAGTATATATTATCCAGTTGAATTCGTCCAGTATTTTACATAAATTTGCCCTTTATTACCTTTTTCTAAAAGAATTTGACCTTTGCATCTTAGTTGGTATAACAGGCTGAAATAATACAAATTATATTATAGATTTACACATCTCAATATACTCCTAAGAAAATATTATTAATACTCATAAAATAAAAATTGTCACTCTAATATTGATAAACTTTTATGAACCATAGAAATTCTACAATATTTGTTTAAAAACAAAAATATGTAGTACAAGTGCTTCACTTTTTGAAGCCTTTTTTGAAGCTTAATTATTATTTTTTTTAAATAAAACTCAAAACAGACATGTCATTTAAATCATAGGAAAATTGATATGAATAAGAATATTATCCATCCATATTCTTACATATTTTTAATAACTAATTATAACATTTATAAAAGAGAAAAAATCAAATAATTTTTACTTTTGGTACGGGATGTTGACCAAGCATCTTTTCACGTACAGACCATCTTAATTTTGTATGATTTTCTTCTCCTGGTATTGATAACTGGTCCCAAAAATCTTTATACTTTTTGTATAAAGTTACAGGATCAGTTGCCATTTTTTTACTTGACAATGATGATTTTGATTCTGTATAAGGAATTTGAGGCCTTATAACTGAAAAGATATCAATTTGATTATATATAAATAGACATTAAAGTTACCTTTAGAATAATAATATAGTTTTCAAGATGTAGCCTTACACGACTTGGATCTTGAATAGGATTCAGTGTTATCACTTCTTCTGGAGCTAGTGGGCAATTCAGATTTTTTTGATTTGCTGCTGGCTGGTTCCACCAATATCTTTTTCACACTTCCAGATGTTTTTACCGAATGGATTTCATTTTTTTCTACTTGTTCTTGAGTCCGTTTAGTAGGTGTTTTTTTACGTGGTGATTTGCTTCTTGAACACTTTAAATTTTCTAAGGAAATTATTATCCTATTTTCAACATTATTTTCTTTATTAGCAGATTCACTAGATTGCATACTACTTGTATGTAATTCTGTATGATTTTGTGCATTCTCTATTTTATTGTGTCTTGGTGCAAAATCTTGTTCTTGCCTTTTAAGTGATTTTTCTATAGATGTTTGTCTGCTATTAAATTCTTGTTCTTGCCTTTTTAGTGCTGTTTCAATATATGTTTGCCTATTGTTAAATTCTTGTTCTTGCCTTTTAAGTGTTTTTTCGATAGATGTTTGTCTACTATTATATAGTTGAAAAACTTTTTCAGGATCTTGTTTTTGTAGAATTTTCATCTTTGTCTTATCTTTGGATTGTTGGCACATTTTCCTCTTCACTTTTTTGTATGCTTTTAACTCTGTTTAAACATGTAAATATTGATATTATTAATATTTTGCCCTTTTTGAAGTACTTATTGCAAGTGTTTTAATCTTTATAATTGTAGAACATGAATTAAAAAGCTATAAAACAGAATGATTTAGAGTTCACGTATACTGCATACATGTATGTGTGAGATAAATAATTATAATTATAAATTGTGATGACACTTACTCACTTTCTTATATGATAGGTATACATTTTCAAATGAATTTATTTTAGAAAAAAAGTTTTCTATTGAAGATTTGAAAAAAAAAACTTGATTTTGCTGTAATATTTTATCAATCTCTGAATAACAGATATATATGATTTTTAAATATTGTTTAGTTATGATGTTTCACAATAGAAGAATGTTAAAGATATAAAAATTAATTCTTTTTAAATAATCTGAAAAATTAGAGTAAATTAAAAGTAGCAAAAGCAAAAACATAAGTTATAAGAAATACAATCTTTGAATCAATATACCTATAGGGGCTATAGGTTTCTTCAACTATAAGATAGTCTACCCTTGATCTAGATTAGATGTAATTTCAATTTGTTTTTTTAATATGTAAACGTGCAAATGCAATCTATTATGAACAAATTCCTTGTGCATAATTTACTAAACTCTTAAGTCAACAATTACTTCCATATAAATCATTCAAATTATTTATAAATATAAAAATGTTTGTAATTATATGCAACATATAATGGTTTCTTGAAGTGTGGTTATCAATTGATGATTTAAATAATAATCTTTTATAATATACCTTTCATAAATGCTTTTAATTCTGATGTTGTAACGCCAACGACTCCTAAAGAATTTAAAATCACCAAGACTTGTTTTGGATCATCATATGTTTCTTCATCCATTGTCACAATATTGTTTATATTACTATACTTAAGTCTAAATATCACAAAATATAGTCTTCTAAAAATAAGAAAACAACATTACGATGTTTAAAAAACAATAATCATATTTTCGTTAACAAAATTAGTTTTATCTCAAGAACTGTCTAACAAAACCTAACGTTTACGCCGTGTACGTTATTTTTAAAGTCTGCAGTGTGTTGAGATTCGAGGGACGCATAAATAACTTAAGGTTTTTCCTCATGAAGACCCAACTAAAATTGGAACGATGAAACCGAACCAACTTTATAAAAATGGACTTTGGACTATTGTTAGGGCGGATATTTGTCCAATACGATCGATTTAACCAATCAGAACCTTTCAAAAAATGCCCGCGACATTTTAGAAAACTTTTAATGTTTTGTTATTGATCAATTGTGATACTTTTCCACAAACTATAAGATGCATATAAAATATATCATAAAAGAAAAAATAAATTTATGTAAAATTTACTTGAACATGCTGGGTATGATATAAAAAATTTACAATATTCGATTTATAAAAAAATTTATTTCACGTTGGTTTTCTAAATATATTTTTTATCGTCGGAGATTTTTTGTTGTATATCGTTCGCAACCTTCATTTATTCATAAGTTAATAATGCAACTTTTCCATTGAAAAGTCCATCAAATGTGTAAAACTAAATTAAAATTAAATTTGTAGAAAAAATAACGGATACAAAAAATATTCAATTCATTTACAGATATTGTAAAATAAAACAAAGAGCGTTCTACGTGTCACTTTTCCATAGTTTAATCGTTTTGTCGTTTTCTAAAGCTGCTGATGCTATGATGTTATCTGTGGGATGACATGTTGTACACAGTACTACATCTTTAAATGAATATACAGTGTTTAAAAATGGTTTTTAACAGCTTCGAATAATAAGAAAATTTTATTAAAAAATGCATACCTGTGTGTCCTTGTAATTTTTGAACTATTTCTTTTGATTGCAAATTCCAAATATACACCATATTATCTTCTGAGCCAGATACAATCCACTGAAATACCAATATAACTCTTTAGTCATACCAAAAGAATATTTCACAAATGCAGTTTATTAAATAACAAACTAAAAGCATTCTACAAACCTTTCCACCGGTGACAGAGAAGTTTGCAAAAATGCAATATTTTTCGTTTTTATGTCCTGTGTAAGTTTTTAAACACTTTCCTTTACTATAATCCCACAGTTTAAGTGTATTATCCAACGTTGCAGCTAAAATATATTTTCCATTGGGTGAGAATTTTACAAATGATACTGGAGGATTGTCGTCGTCAATTAGAGTTTTTAAACACTGTCCAGATGCTGTATCCCAAATTCGACTAAATTTTAACATAAGACCATGTGTTAGAATCTTTTAAATAAATATCAGTTTCTCATATTTAGAAAAATATATTTTTACCATAATCCATCATAACTGCTGGATACTATCAAGGAACCATCCCTATTAAAATGTACTGCACTAACAGGATCAGAATGTGCTGGTAAAGTTTTTAAACATTTTCCTGTTCGCACATCCCATATTCTTACGCTTTCATCAAACTATAAAGAAACATTAATTTATAAATAATGATAAAAAAATATGACTCCTTAATACTGAGAAATACTTACTGATCCAGACACAATAAGATTAGATTGAGGATTGAAATTACAACAGAATACATAGTTACTATGACCTTTCAATGTTTTCAAACATTTTCCCTGAAATGATAGTACAAGTTTAAGCATCTTTTCAATGATATAAAAATTTTAAAGCAGCTATAAGTACCTACCGAACTTAGTTCCCAAATTTTTAAAGTTTTATCGTCTGATGCAGAAACTAAAAGTCTACTATCGCTCGACCAGGCAACATCAGATATACCCAATTTGTGACCTGAAATAGTTTTTTCAAACTTTCCATCGTATGAACCCCAGATTTTGATCAATTTATCAGCCGCTAAAAGAAAACATAATTCTGTACTGTACAAGTTTTAAAAAAAATTTGCTATTAAAATAATATAACCATATATGTAGAAAGTATGTATTAGAATTTAAATATCAAGTCTTCGCTACATTGAATCCTTATACAATTTAATATCACTTATTTATTTGACTAAGTTTTTACATTAGAATTAGAAGCATTACAACTGGTTTCAAAGTAAGGATATAGATATAGATAACAACATATTAAATGTCAAACCTAAAGTAACCTCAAAGCATGTGGTTTACCCACACTTGTAACTAGTGTTTTAACGAGTTTTAGAGGTTTGCAAATTACAATTTTGCTATGGATTGTGTAAAATTGTTAAAAGTGTAGTTTAGTATTAAAAAAAAAGCTATAATCAGTTTATAAAACTTACACGAACTCGCCAGCCACTCTCCATTCGGACTGAATTTGACGGACGAAACTGCTTTAGTGTGACCAGCTAACGTGTATTTTAATGTGTAAGTTGGTTTCTGAAATAAAAATAATTTCACTCAACAACAGAACACTTGCATTCAACAATAAACCCAAACAATCGACGCCAAGAATGTTTTGAGGTTACAAACATTGTTGTCGGTGGATACAAAAATAGAAACGTAAATTCTAACAAACATACCACCGCCGAGCTGTTTTTATTGGCAGAAGATGGTGCGTTCGGTGATGATAACATGATGGAATTCGAAATATACCGACTAATTTATTGTTAAAATGCCAGTACACCTCGTTGAAGAAGTTGATCACAATCTGCAAACGCTAATACACCGCTCACGTCTTTTAGCGCTAAATAAATAAAGCTGCTACCACAAGTGGATTTTCACGAACCACACCACGGCTGCTGGCTGCTGGGCTGCATCCGCGTCGCTTTGAGGTCCGATTTCCGTCCGTTCCGCATGCTACTCTTGAGAACAAGGAATTGAAAATTGAAATACCTAAACGTATGAAAAGGATGATGGGATCGGGTTGATATCTGATGAGATGACGCAAAATAAAAAATTTCACATGATACATATTTTTAAAATTTTAATAAATTTTTTTAACGGTTTTCGCAATTTTTACGCTATGACTCTCGTACATAAGTATTAGGACTCAAATAATAAATTCTGTTAGAAATTTAGTAAAATATAGTGTTGCTATTGTTTCTCATAATAGTCTATAGCATCATTAATACATGTTGCAAATAAAATTATTTGATATCTTCTTACTTTTTGGTGTCAAGCAATTATAAATCGTTTAAATCCAATCATTATATTAGTTTGTTTGCTGATTTATTTTTTTTTACACATACTAAAATATTCCAGATTAATTTATTTCAGAAACATTTGATGTAATGTGTATAATTTTTACAAAGACAATATATATTTTAACAAGTTAGAAATTTATTCAAAATAAGTCGTGATGTAGTTGAGCAACTTAATAAATAAAAATGCATTGAATGATTGACAATGATTATATTAATATATAAATAATTTAAACTTGAATTGGATTTATAACAACTGCATTCCGTTTAGCTTCTTTCGATTCTTCTTGCCTTTGCACATCGTCTTGTCCTCTGATGTGAATATTGTATTTCTCTTTGTATTCGTTAATTTCTGTTCCTTTTTTCGTAAGTTGTTCGTTCAGTGTTTCAATTACTTTTGTGAGCTAGGAAAAAAAATTCTGCTTATTAGTACATCCAATGAATTGAAGTAAAGCATTTACTCTGTTTACAGAAAATTCAGTTCATTGAAACAATTAAAAATGTATATACCTGATCCTTATTTACAAGCAGTGTCGGCATAACCTCTCCTACAGTTCGTTCACACAGAATTCCACCAATCATTCTGTAGCACTTTCTTTTTTCATCTACATTTTTTAATGTATCGATAACTATCCTGAAAAACAAACATCAAGTATTAACATTTGAGTCTTTTAAACAATAAAGAAAGCAACATACATGATCGACTCCAAATTTGCACAGAATTCATTTTGAATAATGCTCAATCCCCACATCGAAGAGCAATCATCATCAGCAAATTTGTTTACCTGTGTTCGTTCAATTCAGCTTCCATCTCAGTTAATTTGTTTGCCATAACCCGCTGCTCGTTTCTCAGAGTTTGAAAACCTGCATAGATCTCCTCGTTCGTTTTTCCATTTTTCAATGCTGGTTTTGCTGCCGCTTTCTTGTCGCTCGACATTTTGCTAAGTATTAATTATTCTTAGCGCTGTTCGAAAAGTGTAAAAAATCTATATGAAATATCACTTGCAACCCCGGCGCGAGACACGAATTTTTCCAAAAGACAACGAAAGCTAACCATAAATAGGCGTAAGTACGTCCTATACGCGATCTAAAGCAGTAGTCCGATGTCCGAATAACGCATGTGCGACGTGCTATAGCTATAGCTTCTCTAGTAGTCCTATATATATATATATATCATATATGTATATATGTATGTATTTGTACACTTCCCAGACTGTTTAGTAACAAAGAAGGCAACTAGCAGAGGCAATTGGAACGATCGTCCCGAGAGGTCGCGAGGATCGTTGCAATCATCAGTTTCATCCTAGAATCAGCCCCGTCGTCTGCAGTCAGTGCAGGCTCACAACAAACATGGAGGCGACCACGGCCGAGTCGGTGGATGCAGGCCCGATTTCCTGCAAAGTCCTCATCATCGGCGCTGGTATGGCCGGGTTGTCGGCAGCCAACCACCTCCTCAAAAATGCCGAGCCGGATTTTCTCATCGCCGAGGCGCGCTCGAGGGTCGGCGGCCGGATCGTCTCGACCACCATCGGCAAGTAACCTCAAAATCGTTAGGACTTCTCGCTAATCGTCTGCTATTATACTTTGGTTGCGTGGTATTGAAAAAAAAAATTGGAATGTTTGATCTATTTCGTAACTTTACCTTGAAATCGGTCGTTTCATTCTAGCTTGTCGAGATTTGTTTCTCAAATTTAAACGAGTTTTTGCTTTGACAGATCGTTCTTGAACTGTTTATGGATTTCCAAGTTGATTTAATGTCAGTTTCAGATGAAGTAAATCAGTGCTTACACGATAGCACAGTTGTTTATCAACTTTGACAACTGCGCACACTGCGTTACTATTGCTTTGAAAATGATTTCTTATTTCTGTGTTTTTGTGCAGGTGACAAGAAAGTAGAGCTAGGTGCAAACTGGATCCACGGGGTCTTGGGCAATCCAATATTTGAATTGGCCATGGCCAATGATCTCATCAGTATTACGAGCATTCCTAGACCTCACAAAATCGTTGCTGCCATGGAGAACGGAAAACAGCTGCCTTTCTCCGTGCTGGAAGAAATTTATGCAGCATACGTGTGTTTTTTAAGGAAGTGCGAGGAGTACTATCTATCCTCCTACAATCCACCAGAAGGGATTAGTAGCGTAGGTGAACATATTGCTCTGGAAACTGATTTATACCTGGAACATCTATCTCCGGAAGATAGAAGAGTTCGTCAAATGCTTTTCGACTGTTTGCTCAAGAGAGAAACGTGCATTACTGGCTGTGATAGTATGAAGGAAGTGGATCTTCTGGAAATGGGCTCTTACACGGAACTGCAAGGTGGTAATATTAGCTTACCAGGTGGGTACAGTTCTATTCTGGGGCCAGTGTGCAAGCATATTCCAAAGGACAAAATTCTCACAAGGCATGCCGCAACGAAAATAAGGTAATTCAAAATTTCATAATTTTTAAGTGGACGGAAGTTGACAGAAACGATATTCACGACAATTCTTTGGCAGGTGGCATAACGACGCGGAGGACAAGTCGAACAGTCCGATAACAGTCGAATGTGATAACGGAAAAGTGATAAACTGCGAGCAAGTGATATGCACACTACCCCTGGGGGTGTTAAAGGCCTGCGCAAAGGACATATTCGAGCCGCACTTGACGACGCATAAGCTCGAGGCCATCGACCGACTAATGTTTGGCACGGTCGACAAGATAATCCTGGAATACGAAAGACCTTTCCTGAACCCCGGCGTCTCGGAGATAATGCTCTTGTGGGACGACCGAATACTCCCAGCCGAGGAGGCCTCGGACTTGTCGAAGGTCTGGTTCCGCAAAATCTACTCGTTCACCAAGCTCTCGGACACGCTACTACTCGGCTGGATCTCGGGTAAGGCAGCCGAATACATGGAGGGCCTGGCGAGTGAGGAGGTGGCACGTGTCTGCACCGGTATCCTGCGCAGCTTCCTCAACGACCCATTCGTCCCGGCACCCAAGGCCTGCGTGCACACGAGCTGGCACTCTCAGCCGTACACGCGCGGCTCCTACACAGCCATGGCCGTGGGCGCCAGTCAACTGGACATCGAGTGCCTCGCTGAACCTCTGGCCGGACCCGAATCTTCCAAGCTGAGGCTTGCCTTCGCCGGCGAGCACACGCACTCTTCGTTCTACAGCACCGTACACGGCGCCTATCTTAGTGGGCGTACTGCCGCCCAGACCGTCCTCGAGTCCAGGCGCTGGGAAAAGCAGGATTCAGTCAGCTGCGATACCACGAGCGATCTCAGCTCCTGGATTCAGGGCATCGAGCTCAACTAATTTTCTGCGGTTCATCTTTTTTGTAATGATTTTTCATGACAGAGTAGCACACGCGCGCAAGAGCCTGTTATCCTACACACGCACTGCAACAGACGTTCTATTGTCGACGAGACTCCGTGTGCCGTTCACAAATTTAAGCTGCCTAAAATGTCTTGAGTAAGCTAGGTCGAAAGCTTTTTAGTGTAATCTATAATTTAGACGAGTGTAGCGCATTTATCTTGGAATTCACGGCCAGCTGTTGCTGAATTTTCATATAAGGTACTTTATATACCTGCGTTTTTTCGGGCCTTTGTTAATGTATCAATTGTCAATCGGTTTCTGAGAAATCGAGTTGTTTATATTCGTTTTTTTTACCATTTTATTAAATGTAAGATACGTTTTTCTTATGCGATCAATTACCGTACGATAAAAAAAAATATAAAGCCTATAATGAATTCCCTACGGATAAAGAGACTAAAAGACGGGACAAGCCGAACGATACTTAATTATGATATGACAAAGATTCATAAACGTTAGTTTTTCACATTCGATATACGAAACGCTTGCGCCAACTTGCGACGTTTGAATTGGTGACCAGGTTGACTCGTTTCTAGAATACAGTTATTGCAAATTGTGTATGTTTATATACATGTTGTATTGTTTTTCAAGAGCTGCATTCATTAATTTACAACGTGCACAATATGTAATAACCATAATAAAAACGCTTAAATCATTTTACTATATGATGATCAATTAAACGCTCGAACATTATTACGATTACGAAAAATGTGAAATATCGGAGCCAGTCATCGTTATTTTTTATTATCCGCTGTTCGTCATGATATCTCAAAAATTAACAAATTCAAAATTAGACAGAAAAAAAACTGTAAAAATTGAAAACGGACTTAAAATGAAAAAATTATATTCTCATTAAATGGTTTAATAGGATCAAAGAAAAGTCAATTTGGCTCCCTGATAACTTTAAAAATTATTCGTGAAATCAAAGCACGTGTTATTTTCACCATTTGGTTTATTTTGAATAACGTAGTTGGGAATTACAAAATATTAAAATCAATATTAAATGATACTATTTTTTTGTAGAAGAATGCTATAATAATACTAATTAGAAAGATGTTATTAAAATCTTCAAAATGTATACGGTATATGTATTCAAGAAACAATTTCGACAATCGATAAAAACTACTCCGAAATAATTCAAATTTAATCAAAATTATCACGAGCACAATAGCATCATGAATTTTGCAAACTGATTCACGGACTGTTGAATAATGGAAATCCTCAAAACAGCCTGGCAAAAACACATTCAATCCTATTTTATGTAATAATAAAATTATTACAAACGAAATAACTGAAAGCTACAAAAAGTGCAATGTAAAAAGTTGTTATACCTGCACAATAAGTGTATTCACAAGTACGAAGTGTCGAGAATAGTACATTATGCAACAAGGGACTAAAGTCGTAGATTGTTTCCGCGGGTGGTTAATCAAGTGAGGGAATGATCAATTTTAGTCTCGTATGGCATATAGAACTTTATTCACAACTCAATTGTGTAGCCACTTTTTTTTTTAAGTGTGACCTACCTACTTACCCACCGGCAATATGATGTAAATTAGCAAATTGGTTTTTATTTTGTTTTACTTAAAATGACAATTTTATTCAAAATTTTTATACTTTTTAAATTATTAAATTCATCTAAAATATTTTGTAATTTATGCACGAGTTCTAAATTCATCATACATAATAATTTTTAAATTTTTGTTTTTTATTTTGAAGAATTTTTTCTGACAAAATACGGCAAAAAAATATGAAAGAAACAAGCTACTCTAGTCCTGTTTTTTCAGGGGAAAAAGTGGCTATTTTAGTTCAGTTGTCAATAAACTATTTTTCGTAGCGTCAGGTCGAGAGTACTGCATTCTCTCCCGGAAGCCAAAATGTGTGCTTTCAGCTTGTTGTTGCGAAAAATAATATAAGGACTCGCCTATTCTTTACCTCTCTAGAGGCGTAATATCCTATAATTCATCAGAACAACGACATCGCTTGAAATAAACAAGAAAATCATACTGCGGGACAATATTTTTCCAAGACTGACATTCGACATGTATAACGAACGGAGACTAGGTCGAAAACATAGGCTTGGAAGTAAAAATATTCTTGGCTTATATTAACTAAGGTATTTGCACCTCTACCATCTACGAAAGATGACAGAAAAACGACAGAAAATCTGACAAACAACTAATCATTACGTTGCAAATTTGTATTTTATTGTATATGACTAATGCTAGTCAACTTTATACTTTTAATTTTGTAAATGTGTAAATATGTAAATACTAGATAATTAACGATTTTCCCGCGTAACTAACGGAAAATTAATTTCACCAAAGTTGGCATGTGTTTTACAATGTATATTTTTTCAATTTAGCCAATAATTTTTATAATATAAGCAGCCATTGCGTACCCTTTTATTCTGTTTAATACACTGCAGCAAATACTCATACGACACAATCGAATTGTTAACTAGAGATGCTCCTGCGTGAGCCGTCACGTTGTTGAAAACTGTGAAAGGCGTTGGGCTTTTCTTATTGTTTATTCAACCCTAATTATTATAATATATATGTAAGCAAGCTGTAATTTATTTGAATAAACAATTACTTGGAAAATGATAAAGTGTCGTATTTCAAAAGTGGAAGTATGATCGTTTCATCGTAAGGATTAACTTTTCATTCTATATTATTATATTGATGAAAGCAACCTTTCATCAATCTTAAAAACCCTAGGTAACGGTAGACGGTTACTTTGAATTAATATTAGTGACCAAATTCAAAAATAAAAAAATCAACAATATAAACAGTAGTATTAAAACACCTGTTTTTGGTTTTGCATATCATGATTAACTATACCAGCATGTAAAAGAATAGTCCTTACTTTGGCAGTGAGCAGGATTAAAATTTACGAATCCGAAATACATCATTTATCGGTAAATAAGAATATAGAATTAAAATCATATATTAACACTAACTAAAAATATTAAAAGAATTTTGAATGAAAAAAATTTAATTCTTAATATATACATAATCTATTTTAAATCCATTATACTCACTTTTTCCTGCATCTTTTAACTGATTGTAACGTCAATTTTAGTAAACATTACAATAATCAATCCTTACATAAAAGAATTACATAAGAATGAAAAATTTTGCATTTTATATTAAATTTATGAAACGGTAGCGATATATATAATTGGCAAATATTATCCAACGATAATTAAAAATCATGAAGTTCGTAAAAAATGAGCTAAGCACATTGTTACTTTAGTTATTAAACTAGTTTACTAAAGTAAATTCTATTTTTAAGCGTATGCCGAACGTTTTTCACGTATGTTATTAAAACGTCACTTAAACGCACTTAAAATTATTAAACAAAACTCTTGATATGCAGTTACTTGTTAAAATATTAACTGGAATAAATAGAGCTGTGAAGGTAGACATATTACATTTAAAAAATTGAGTATCCAAGACTATCACTTAAAACTTATACATCTATTTCATTTTGTAATTTATAAACAGGTTTATTAATTAAGATTTCATTTCTCTTTTTATATACTTAAAAAACTAAAAATATGTGAAAATGTATATTTCTGAAACGCCCATATAATACGCAAGACCCTCTTTTTTAAATTTAAATAATACATACATATGTAACTGATAATTGTGAATGCAAGATTACTAAGAAATATCTCCATACACGCACAGGATTTAACGCTCTCAAATAAGAATCAATATGGCTTTTTTATGTATATAATATAATCTTAAATTCGCTACCAGAGCGAACTTCATTAAATTTCATTCATATACTATATGCTTTTTAAAAACATGTCTCTTTAGCTTAATTTTAATGTTTTTTTATATGTATAGGCGAATTCCAGTGCAACATTAATATAAAAACAAAACAAAACAACTTATATTAAATTTTTTCTTATTTTACACAAAAGCTTAAGATAGAGCATCATATTTCAGAATTCTGGACATTGACTGGTTTATATTAAGAATAGTGTAACATTACTAAGTCATGATGCAATATTACAGTCTCGATATTCAATTGTACGATTCAATGTCTAGAACTATTCAATATTGACAATTAAAATAAAAAGAGTTTGAGTACAAAAAATAAAATAAAAATGTTCAACAGTATGGTAAAATTAATGATCTTTTCAGTGGAAAAGCATAAATAAAATAAGAGCACAAAATTCATTAATATTACGCGCCAATAAATGTATGCTGTATATAAACAAAGTGTAAGTGTCAGTGTAAAAATAAATGTAAGTAATACGCGTATATCTAGCTTGTAAAGTTATCAATGAATTATCAATTTATAATTCGAAAAATGTATGCAGGTATAACGTTTCATTTTGAGGTAGAACAAGTTAGCCAGTATTCTGTATGTGAGTGGCAGACATTGTTATGGATAGTTTTTATATCAGAAGACATTTGCAGAAATGAAAAACGTGAGGTACTGATTACCTATCTGCCAGGCACAAATACAGATTTCTATATAGCTAATGTACTCTATGCTCTATCGTCATAGTTAATTACAGTTACATTATTTATAATTAAAATATATCATAGATTACTCTTAACTCTTTGTGATTACAAACATTATTTCATCTTCATAACTTGAGAACTTGTAGACTTGCAAGTCTTGCAGTATTTACCCCAATCGTCGATATTTTGTACACAAACAGCCAAAATTATTTATAACAGATAAAACCATATACTAGAACGCATCTATCCCTCCATCAGGTACTCCAGCTTTCACTTTATCTAACACCGTATTCACAAACTCCGTAGAATGATTAGCTATTTTAACTTCTGGCCAGAAACAATCATAATGTTAATAAAAATGAAAACATATTTGAAAAATTGTTTAAGAAACATACTTACTCGTGGCATTTTTACAAACTAATTCCATTTGTCGTGTTAGCTCCTCTTGAACTTCAGGATTTGTTTCAGATAACTTGGCAGCTAAAATTTGTTTAGCTTGCACTATACCGTGTATAAGCCGCTCTGAAATAAAATGTGTATACATTTTGTTAGAACAAATAAAGTATATAATAACATGAGATTGAAAAAAAGTTAAATGGCTCTTAAATATAGCTACAAATGCATTTTTAACAGCAAACTACTTAGTTTTGATAAAAAAATTCAAAATGGCTCCTAAAATATGCATCATACTTCATCCTTTGTCCAATTCTATATATATAAATATTGCGCCATCTTGTAAGAATTTTCAAAAAAAATAATTATTACTGGAAAAGGCTGGTGATGTGTACAGTGTGTTTCATATAACTGATGCCTCTTATTTTATATTTCTCATTACTTAAAAATATAGTGATAATCATCACTAATGACCATAATACAAAAAAACAGATAAATAAAAATTACATTATTGTATTGATCCACAAATTATAAAATTAATTAATATTATTGTGATCCATCACAGAAAATATAATTGTTTAAAAACTTTCTAATATTGGGGAATAATATTTTAAAATTTAGATTTGTTTAAAGTTTGAATGCTATCTATAGTAATAACAAAGAATAAAATGAAAAGTATTACTCACTGTGTTCTTGCTCCAAGCCATGAAGTTTTATTTTATTTGCCTCGTGTTGGGCCTTCTTTTTCAGCCTACAAGCTCGCGAAGCTAATTTATTTTTTTCCTTCCGAGTTTTTGGTCGCACTGGGAAAGGTAATTCGGAAACAGGCGTCATATCGTTTATAATACGTGAAAGTTTGTCGAGTTCCTTGCCAATGTTGTGTAATTTGCGTGGATTCGGCGTCAAATCGTTACCGTCACCTTTTCTTGCTTTGCCACTATGTTTTATACCTCGCAGAGCACAATGAGGACTGAATACAGGATCTGTTGCTTCATTTAGCACATGTGGATTCTCTAGGCGAGCTCGTGCTACAAGTCTTTGACCCTTTGGTCCCTTTGCCTGTACATTGTACTGCCAGAAGTATTTCTCCTTTTTGTGTTTTGCATCCTTTGATGGTGATTCATTCGTTGACCTGCCACCAACAGCTCCTTCCTCGTTATCACTGGCCCCAGACTCTACAAAGGAAGAAATCACAAATTTTGTTAGCACATACAAGCAAAACATTGTTATTCCTACTGAATAAGCTGTTTGTGCCTACCATTATCACTGCTGTAATCATCGTAATGATCACTGTCATCATCACTATCCTCGTAACCTTCATCATGACTGGCTGGATCAATATGACCCAGAGGGTTTGGACTCAAAGCACCGCCAGTGCTCAAACTGCTGGTTGAACCAGCTTCTCCCAGTCCCAGGCTTCCAGTGCTCAGTAGATGCTGTCGAGGCTCTCTTCTTGCCCAAATTTGCTCCAAACCCATGGACTGCGTAGGAGCCGACATAGACAGCCTCGAAATTTTGGATTTTCCCGAAGTGCTAGCACCTACCTCCATTTGACTGTACACTGGACTATTTTGACTACCTTCTCCTTTTCTGAGCAACAGCTCGTGAAGAGTAGAATGGCCTATTGTCGGTCTTACGACTGGATGTGGAGAAGTTGAGGAACTTGCTGTGGAACTACCTGTAGATCAAAGAGGAGTCAAATTTTTAAGCTCCTTGTCAATAGGCTAAGGCCAATCATATTGATGTGTACATAAATAAACAGATGACACAATTTAAAAAAAAAAGAGTTTTATCAATGATGTAAGTGCACCTGCATACCATGTTGATTAGCAGTCAAAGATAACCAGACATTGTTTGCACATAACTCAGAGCTACCAGAATAGATTTATTGCTTTGGGAAAGAAAGAGAGACAAAGACAAATGCTCAAACCTGCTGGATTACTGGTTCCAGGACTGGGAAATGCTGGTGGGCTGATAGTCTCAGCAGGCTCGCTGATACCCATGGCACTGTTGAAGCCGAACCCAGTCATACTCGTGTACTGTGGCACATTCCGGAAGCCCTGAACAGGCTGAGGAAAGCTGCTGGGCGCGAAAGCAGTGCTACCCGCTGCAAGCAGAGAGTTGCTGGTTTGAAGCAGTTCAGCAGGAGGGCCAGGGCGTATGGGCTGCATGTTCTCGTCAGGCAAGAGGAGATCATCAAAGTTCAAGTCACCCAGAAGGGTATCCTCGTTGGCGTTGAGTTCTGCCAGCGTGGGGCCCTGAATGAGGTCAGCCTTGTCCACCTGGAAGATGTCCTCGTCGTCCATGCGAAAGGAGAGCAGCGGGTCCAGGTTGTCCTGCAGCTCGAGCTTGAGATTCGACTCGAGGAGCAGATCGCCAGGATGGCTGCTGCCCCAGAGGGCCGGATTGGCCAGGGGCGAGGGCGAGAATTGGTCGTCGTAGGTCGAGTGTCCGCCCCTGTGACCGCCCGGGATAGGCACCGAGGCCGAGGACGGGCCCATCTCCTGAACGTGCAACGGCAAACCGGTCATGGACTCCTGTTTGAGAGCCGACGAGCCGCCACCGCCGACGTCCAACAGGAACTCGGAGTACATCGAGTCGCCCATATCTACTCAGGACGCTATTAGCGCTCCTCGTCGTTGTTACGATCTTTGGCTGCGACTCTTTGGGGGCTTAGCTGGGCATGTTCCGAACGGGGACGCGCGACGAACGCGTCCGAACAGTGTGGGCCGCTCCGAGCTGACGATGACAACAACAACAACAGCAGTAGCCAGACAACAGCTGTTCGACCGCTCTCCCATAAACAACAACGCTCCGCTGGCTGGCTCACGGCTGCGCTCTCTCTCTCTATAGCTATAGCTATGTGTGTGTGTATATATCTTCTGCTCTCTCGCACACTCGTCGCCGCGCGCGCGAACACTCGATAAACACGTGACCGCGGGACAGCAGTTGCAGCAGCTCGTCTCCACGAGCTGACCCTGACTTTCTCGTTATTATTCTATGCTCTACTGGCAATCCGAAGTCCAATGCTCTGTGGCTGCACAGTTGACACAAAGAACGATGCGCGCGCGGAAGGAAGCTGCTCGCGGGACGGGCTCCGTTCTCTTCCGATATATCTATACTCTTTCTCTTTCGCGTATACAAAGTATATATATATAATTCTAGCGCTGCTGACTGTTGTGATCCCCGTGTCGTACTGTTGTTGTACGCGTGCTCCGCGCTGCTCCGAAGTCCGAGATGGAGCAACTCGATCGCGTATGTGAGAAGATCACTCACACATGTACGCGCAACGATCAACGACTGCGCAAGCGCAATGTCGCATCTTCCGCTCTCCGTCTCGCTCGCACTCGCTCTTTCTTCTATACCTGTAGATTGCCTGTATATATGCTATAGATCATGTACGTCAGAGCTATGTATGTGATGTGCACAGTTCGAATGTTTTGTTGTCAGCCAGCCAGAACTGAGCTATATCTAATTGTTTATGTATGGAAATGGAAAATGAACTGCTGATTATTATGCTCTGCGGTAGCACTCACGGATCAATGGAGAACATCAGGTCGATCGTGGATTTTTTAGACAGTAGCCGCGTGCGAACATCCGCTTTGTTTTCGTACCGCGATGTAAACATTGATTATATAGGCACACACACTCCTCTTTTTATTTCTTCTCTAACTTCTTAGCGCACACTTAGCTCTCGCCTGTAACACGATGATTCTCGGGAACGCGAATTTCGCCAGCGTCATTGTACACATTACATACACACACGCGCTGTATATCTATACGTATAACAGACGTTGAAGTTTTTTAGGAGCTCACGACGACTGCATTTCATTTCGCGACACGCGCGTTTCGTATAGGTAATGTCGCGCAACAACACGCGCGTGCGTGCGCTTGTACTATATAGATATACATATATATTACTCATTCTCCATCTCTCGTATACTACTACTCTCATCGTTGCTTCTTCAAGGCCATTCTTGTGTACACACACACAAACCACGAGGAGCGAACACCATGCGCGCGGTATGGAACAAAGCAAGCTCTGTTGTTTTGGACATGTATCCTATATAGGTATAGATATTGATTTTCAAAAGAATTCACTGATTTTGGACGAGACCATCATATATACCTATATATTTATATTATATAGTATATACCGAGCGCACGAGAGAGAATTTTTTACGCGCGTTCCCAAGGTCACGTTTGGCCGCTATCAAGCGAAAATTGCTGAGCGCGTGGAGGATACACGGGCGAAATGGGTGCTGTTTGAAAACAAAGGAGATCTAACCTCACTTTTCGCGCGACAGGAAGGGGGCAACGCATGTTGTGTTTGTTATTATGTCATCAAAACAAAACTCACACGACACACGCGATCGCTTTCTTCCCTCTCATCGGTCGATCGTTATTACGTCATGCGTTTTTTTTTTTTTTTTATTTCAAACGATTCTAACGAATAACTGATAAAATTAGATGTGTTCGCGAGATTTTTGTACTTTTTGGTTCTAATTATATTTTAATTCTGACGCAAATTTAAATAACAGCTGAATCACGTGGTAAATAAAAAATCAACATGGCTATTAGAACGGCATAGCACACAAACACCTACCAGCACCAGTTTTTCTACATTCTATATATACATCTATTTTAGATAAAACTCTCGGCACAGTACAAACTGATTGGAAAATAGTACTATAAAAAACGATGAACTATATGAACGTAAACAACGTTGTAAAACTCGTTTTCTATACGATATTGATGCAAAACGAAAGTTATTATCATAATTTTATATCTTTCCATTAGTCACGTTTTTATTTTTATGTCTAAGGCGCACAGTATTATTTTAGCAAAAATTTTATTTTATACTGTAATATTGTAAATTTTTTTAAAAATAAACAATTTTCATTTCGAATAGTTTTCCAAAAATTAAGAATCCGCGAACGATTGGTAATATTAATATTACCACTTATCTGGTTGGATTTTTATGTAAAGTCGGTTCTAAATTTCTACAAGTATTGTCAAGATGAGCTAATTAAAGGCAGCTGCAATTAACTTACCTGGAGAGATAATTTAAAATGTAATCAACGAGACTGAATCAAGCCACTGCTCTTTACAATTACATTGTCTTGCAAATGGCTTATGTAAATATGCAATAGAAGAAAAAACATAATTCTATGAAATCTGCAATTTAAAAAATGTTGAATAAGAAACGGCTCTCAATGCACGGAATTTCGAATGAAAACAATTTTGTGAAACATTAAAAATCAATTTATTATATTTTTTGACCATACTATTTAGAAGCTGTAAACATAATAATTCAGCTTTTTCTCACCATTACAGAAGATCGTTATGTACACTTGAATATTTAGTCATAATCTATATAGTGTAAAGCACACAATTATGATGCATTATCTTCTATTTGACTGGCGACGCGTATATACAGAGTATCAATATTTGTATTATGTACAAGTTTATGCATAAAAAATCTACTTTAATACATGTACATACATATACAGTTAGATCTTAAATATTCATTCCTGAGTTAACAAAGGTTCGCTTCCCGCTCTAACGACGTTATTAGAGAGAACCAAAAAATTCTCTGACTTCAAGTCGGTTTTACTTGGACTCGCTGTTCTATCCAGACTTTCTTTGTCTTTTTTCAGCAATGAATCATTTAAACATACATTATTTAGACTCACGGAGCTATTCGAGAACATTGGCGTGGTAAAATTCTTATTTTCAGTCGGATCATTTAGCGTATCGACAAACTCCCACGCGTTCGATTTACTGCTAAATACTTTCTTCTGATCCGTTGTATTTGAATGAGTATGCAAGCTTATGATATCACATGCATGGCCTAGCATCATCAAACTGATCAGTACCCGTAAGGTCACAAGAATCAAGTATACTAGAAAGACAAGTATAATATTGGCTGGTTTAGCAGATGGGGTCAAAGTTGTACACAAGACTCGAGCTATTGCTACTCCTAATGGAAGCGGGATAAAACCCATGCGTCTAGCTACCAAATCTGAGGGATCAGAAAAAGCTGTTTCTTGTCTAGTCTGGGCCATGTCATATGCTAGACTCACAGTATAATCTCTGTATACTGTAGAACGAAGTTCGTTAAAACGTGTGATAAATGCGTGCTTTACCTGAAAAATAATATTATTTATCGTTATATTGTAGATATATCAAACTTTTTGTTAGAAGCTAAAGTTTTAGAATGTACCCAATCAACAAGAACTTCCGCAAATAATAATAATATGCAATCTGGAAGAAGAACAGCTAGTCGATCTGCACGCCATGCATACTCTTTCAAAGTTTGCAATGTCACAGCAAGAAGAAGCATAGTCAAATGAAAACGCTCTCTTACATCACTACATGACAATTGGAAGAGATTATTTTTGTCAAATTTTTTGAACACAGAGCCTTTCAATTCAACAAACTGTAAAATATTAAGAATTGGTGTTTAACTATTCATTTGATAAACATCTTTTCACTTACAATTAGTATCACTTACATTGTTTGACATCATGATTGTCAGAAGAGCCTTATTACTACTATTTATAGCTACATTTAAAGTTGTTGCCTGAAATAGCACTAGAATACTATGCAATACTGTAGATTTTATAAGGAAACAATGTGTTACTGCAATTTAAATCATAATAATGCATTGTACAATGCAAATTTAAGAATCATGTCCCAATTCTTGTTGAATAATATAAAAAAAAGCATTTATGAAAATCAATTTGTTTAAAAAAGGATACAGACATAAACAAGAGCAAATAATAAGTGAGGTAGAGTTCCAAGGTGTTGCGAATGCATAGATTTACTTTTAGATCTTGGTTCCGTTGCAGTCCATAGCAATGCATCTATAGTATCTTGACCAAAGGCACTGAAGAGACGATCTCCAACTTCCAGCATATTATAAAAAATGTACAGTTTTATCACGGATTGACTTTTCACTAAGTGATACATCATGGAAGTGTCAACTTTCCATGTCATTGCCCAGCAACCTAAGACTACTACTCCTTTCAATAAATCACATATCTCAGCAGGTCGCAGGAATCCTTCACCTTTCTTTTTAATTTGCTTATTCCTGAAGTAACACAAAGAAATAATGCAACTATTACATATCAGCAGCATATCGCAAACAATTTAACCTAAAAATAATGTCAACAAAAGCACTGCACTTACCCTAAACAGTGTTTTAAAGGTCTGGTTATTACGGCCCACAGTGCCATTGCAAAGCGCAATGGCAAAAATGTGTAAACAAACAAAAAGGAGTCTGCACACTAAAACATACGTTTTGAAAAAGTATGAATGACTTTTAAAATCTGATTGTTGTCATTGATAAATGAGAGTATAAATAAAAAGAAAATCTCACTTGAAAGAAGCCATAAGTCATGAATTTCTCCACCTCTCTCGGTATCTTAATGAATGAATAAATTTTCTCTCGTCGTGCCGAGAATCGTTCTTCATCATGCTCGAGTTGATAGCCACGGGTAAGTTCTGTTTGTAAAAACTGTCCAAGAGACACTAAAACAACGAAGGCGACATGGTACCATTACAACAATGATTCGAATAAACAATCCTCCATAAACGCAAGATAAATTGTAATCAGTATCATAACGAAGCGCGTATATGCGTACCTCTTTTTTTCGTTGGCATAGGTGCATGTTTGCCTAAGTAGTTGGAGAAAGCTTCGGATTCTGGATTGACATTTTCCACTCGGATGTTTTGTGGCTTAAAGCTAGTTTTGTCAAAGTCCGTGGAAGGTGTAGGCCTCTTTCTCAGATATTCCTGTTTGTTGGAATCTGCCCTATCATCCATGTTACTTGACGGAATTCGTTAATTTCTCTTTATAAACATGCTGCTTTTGACATATGGGTATAACCGAGGTCAGTCGAGCTCGCCTATACCTATACAACATCACTCATCATCACTGCGTTTCGCTTCGTCGCTGAACCTTGCTTTTCATTGTTTGGTTCTTATTAAGGCAAGACTGGTTAGTCCGTGTAGTTATTTTTCATGTAAAATTGGCAGGCCTAGGGCTAGGGAGTTCAGTGTTTTAAATTGGTGACACTTTACCGCCAATAATTAAAAAAAGAGACGGAATTTTAGTATATATAACGTTCATTTTCTATATCTTGATGATAAGTGATAATTTGAAATTTTTTAATTGATGCGCGTCGATCTTTTACTATATAATATAGATAATAGAAATTGTAAATACTAATTCTCACACGCAAAAATAATTATACCAAGAAAGGTAATATAAATCGAGTTGCGCAGATTTCGCGCGACAAAATAGCAGACGACAAAAGTAACTAATTTGTTTATAACAAACAGTGAAAGCAAAATTTTGAAAAACTAGGACATCACTGTCCTTCGTTATATAACTGTCATTTTACAAAGTTTGACGCTTCTAAATAAATATCTCGCCGAATGGTATTCGAATTATATGATTTTGAGACATTATTAGAATGCCAGTCGGTGAGAAATTTATTTACAAGTGTCAAACTTTGTAAAATGGTAGATAATTACATAACGGAGGGCAGTGACGTCCTAGTTTTTGATAATTTTGCTTTTATTGTTTGTTATAAGCAAATTAGTTACTTTTATCGTTTCCTATTTTGTGGCGCGAAATCGGGATTTGAGTTGATACTTATGCTGTATTACGTTAAAATTTTGTAGTGTAGGTATTTGCAATCGTAATGTCTCAACACATATAGAACTTAGTATCGCGTGATAAGTATTTATAGTTTTTATACTGGAATCATATTGTAAAATAGCTATACCACTTTTTCAAATTCTTAATATATCAGTAAAATTATCATTATATTTTCAAGTCAATTACCAACGTACAATATTAATTACGTTCACTCCATTGTTTAATCATACGTATTAAACAGTTGTAGGTGTCAGATATACTCGATTTTTAAATAATAAGGTAGAAAATGATTAAAATTAAATTCAATATGATGCTTTTTATTCACTTGCTTTACACAATTAAACATATTTTAGTTATATACTTAATGTGCAATGATGACAAAGGCGATTTCACAATACAATTTTATCATATTTTAAAAAATGTAAAATTATTACTACGCAAACAATTGACATTTCTCTATTATACTGAGACGATCTATTTTGTGAATTTACGATTACAATAAACAATGTTAAATAATCATTTTTACAATAATAATGAAGTGTAAAATATTAATTTTAATATTTTTTTCGTAGCATCACATTTTTGACAAAGAAAAATAAAGGTTTCATATTCATTGAAGGACACAAACGTTTCTTATGTGAGAAATGCCAAAACCACTCTTCCTTCAATGGTATTTCTCCCCTATAGTTAAATTACTTAGTCAATCATTCTAATAATTGTGCTACAAGATATGTTAAATTGTATTGCTTGAAGATGTAATTGATATTGGTAGACAATTTTATATTTATTTGAATTTAAAGAGAAAAAATGTTTCTGTAATTAAATTCGAATTTTTATTATGTATTTTTTCAATATTTAAATAAACAAAAAAGATCAAAATGCAATACGAAATCAATTAATATGTCGTAAATATATTAAACAATTGAAAAGTCAATCCAGGGTATACAATTTAATTCAATAATAACTAATTTTGTTTGTAGGTACCTAAACTCGCGTTTATTAATTCATATCAATCCTAATAAAAAAAAACAATGTTATTAACATTTTATACATAAAATAATGTCACTTAAATAACTATAGAACCCACTTAACTTAATGATAGCTACATAGGGTACAATTAAATTTCTTTTTCTAAATAAAGAAATATGCAAATTGAGATTGATTTATTTTTATTGAAAAATGAAAATTTTCAGGAATAAAATAATTTACAAATTAAAATAGACTATTGTGACTTCAAATTTCAAAGTTTGTATGTTTTCTAATGAGAATAATAAAAAAAATAGTAAGTTTAATCTTTCTACAGAAATAAAATAATATTCTGTAACATTTTATTTTAATTTTTAGTTAGTAATCTGCGAAAGTTTTCAATTCTAATTTTACTTTTTTGGTGTCACTATTCGCACACTTGAGTAAACGTTGTTTTTTGAAAGTTGTCGCTATCTCGCTTTTCTATTTTTACATAAGCTCTTACATAGGTTTAATTTTGCAAGAAAATTTGTATATGATATCAAAATATATGCCAGCACATAGTGTTTTGATTTGCTTATAATATGACCAAGAATTTACTTATTACGTAGGAATTACACTTTCTTAAAATAAGTTTTTTACGAGATGTCGTAATTATTTCATTAATTATGCAAAATACATGTTACATTTTCTATTTTTGTAAATGATGTTAGTATCTTTCAACCTTTCTATTTCATATATTTTCATACATACCCTTCGTTAATGTATAAAATTAAAATAAAACTTATTTTGCATAATTAATAACTTACTTAATCTAAAAAACTTAGAATGAAGTTCCTATAATTTGAACATCAAAATCTGGCGTTTAACTGTCTACGAAAGAGTGTTTTTGGCAAATTCAGTATATAAAAACTTAAATTAGCTTTAAACTATATAAAAGTGATACAAATAGGTGAATCATGTTGTTTACACATTTATTGTATGAGTTAAAAATTACTTCACGCTTACCTTACTTGTTTGATAACCACATGTTTGATAATGGATAAATACAGATACTAAGCATTTTGTTGTATACATTCAATAGTTCATGTTTAGTTCTATTGATTACAATATTCCTTGTTTGTGTTTGAATGTTTTTTTTCTGTGAAAAATACTATGCAACAATAATTGCTTATAAATGAAAAATAGTGTGTCCCCTCTTAGATTATATACAAATCGAAGTATTCTTTCCCTTTTTGTCACTAATTTTATTCTACATTCGAGAATTGGCGCTGCACAAGCGTCCCGTCAATCCTTAACTTGCACACAACAATGTACATGCATATACCATCTTCATAATGATGTAAGTCTCAAAAAAGGGTTAATTTTTCAGCAAATAAGAATCGATGTACTTTGTAGCTAATTTCATGAACTCGTGTCTTCCTCTAGGCGCGTTGAAAAAAATTACTTAATGGACTACAATTCATTTCCGGTGATGAAGTCATTGACATTGAAAATTTAAGATGGGGATCACACTTGTATTTATCGCACCGATCCATTCTACAGTTTTGCAACAAGATTGGAGACACCGTTCATCTGATCTGTGTATCGAATATGCAAGTTTCGTGGTGTCGTTTACATTTAATACCGTCTGTCACGAGAGTCTGAACGAGAACGGCGGTCTCGGCTGCGGCTGCGTGTCAACGATCTCCTGCGTGGACTGCGTGAGCGTGACCTATAAAAAATCATACAAACGTTTATTCAACTACACTATCAAAGATTTTCATTATTTATTTTAGCTTTGCTCTTTTTGTTAAATAAAAAAATTAATAAATAACAATAATTTATCGTTATTGGTCAATAAAATTACGAGACAAAATATAAAATAATTAATAAATTTGGAATTGCAACAAACAGAGCACGCCTTTTTTGTAGTCACAAGATTGTGAGACTCAGACACGGAAAAAATAAAAGTTTCAAACTACCTTAGCAACACGCGAATAAACGAAGTGAATGGAAAACGATAAAACTCTCTTAAAAATAAAATATAAGTATATTCGATAACTTGTAAATTAATCGGTTTACATAGCATTCGCGTGCGTTTTGGTAGGTTATCGATTTTAGTATTTTCCGTGTATCTGAATTCTCATTGTGGCAATTATAACACGTCCTCTTTCCTCAAGGACAGAGCAGTTAGACACAATATGTCAAAAGGATAATTCACTCGAATAAAAGAAAAAATATTAATACATAAGTCAAACTTAAGAAAACCTTTGAATAAGAAAGTTATTAAAAACCTATGTTGATCATTAATTGTAACAGGTTTTTTGTGAGCACATTATAAAGCCAATAACAGTCAATTCACAAATGTCTATCAGTAATACAGTTAGTTATAGTCACAGTCATTGTCATTTTATTTTATTACGTTACACACGTATGATTTTTTAATTGTGTTTATCCTTTATACTGTTCTATCAATCAGCCAAATTACTATTTACGACATAAAAAAACTTGAGTCAGGAACTTTTAGGTAATACGAAATTTTTTTTGATATGTGCACCAAAATTACTCTCTACAGTCAACCAACCAAACAGTAAACCGCGCGTTCGATTCACTAGATATTACCGATCGCCAAAGTCGCGCATTTTTTAATCGTTCAACAGTGCGTGTATGTATGTAAAAGGTAATGTGCTAAACGTAAAAATGTAGATTTTTTTTTAAATACCGTAATGTTTAAGTGTACCTGTTAATTAAATAAGCTTTTTGTAATTGTTCTTTATTACATTTATCAACCGTTGTGTTATACAATATATATTATATTTCTAAGTTAATTTTATTTGAAGTAAGACATTATTATTTAAAGTTTTATCATTGTAAATATTGCATCAGTAAATGTAAATTTTTTACTAACTACATTTGACTTTTAAAAGTAAATTACTAGCAAACAACGAAAGAAATCAAAAGAAATTAGAAAATTTGATGATTTGCCGTGGCTCAGAATTTATTTTAATCGAAATACTGATTACGTTGAGTAAAATTTTCAATCATTACTAAAGTAAAAATTTTACCGTAAAAGTCGTATTAGTAATCAAAGTAGTAGTCGCAGTAGTATAATAGTAATAATAATAATAATAGTTGAAATAGTAACAATAACAACAACGATAATAATAGAAATATAATAATGATTATAAATAATAATAAGTCTAGTAAATAACAATGATATTAAGAATTGTAATAATTGAAATAATAAGAAAAATTATAATTAAAATGTAATAACAATAATATGATTGTAATGATCATCATAATTATTATTAATATTATTATCATATTTATCATTATTACTATATATAAAAAAACTGTAATAAAAATAGTGGAATATTAAATAAAAAATAAAAAACTTAAAGAGAAAAACTTAAAATTTTGTAAATTAGTGAAAATACCAGATAACTTTGAATGTGGTGGTTGGTAGTGGTGGTAGTTGGTTGGATGGGATGGTAGTTGGTTTTTAACAAACAGGTCGTGAATGCGCATTTGCTTTGCCGGAAGCTCGAAGACGAGATGTGGCGATCAGACGTCACAGCTTAAGGTAAACACGTGATGGCATGACTTTTGCAGAATGGTCGGAGAGCAGTGGTAGAAGTCAGGACAGACGTAATTTCGATGGAAGAAGTATCGAAGTAGCGAAGTATCGAAGAATTGAAGTATCGCGTTGATTGAAGAAGTCCTATGATTGTTCTGTATGTTTTTTTTTCATATTGCTCTCATCGGTGGAGTCTGTTTTTTTTCTATAATTTTGTATTGTTGGGGGGCCTGACGACATCAGCGAGACGAGCGACTGTCAGACTTAGCGTTCCGTCGAGAACGTTCAGTCTGTCGATCGGACGACTTAGGCTGCACTAGACGGTGATGACGATTGGCGAATTCGACTGGTGGTGACTGATGGTGACTGGTTGGGAGACTGGTTAGTGGGCAGACAGGCAATATTTTGTTCGGTTTTGATTGCTAGATGTTTGATTGCTTTTTCACGGTGGCTGTAGTAGTAGTAGTAGTAGTGGTAGTAGTAGTAGCAGTAGTAGTAGTAGTGGCGGGGAGACGAGCAGAGCTATGACCTGACGCTGGTGCAATCTGCAAACGTCAGTTTTACCAATATATAACCATCAGCCTTAGTGAAAAAACTTCTGCCACGCTTATCACACCTACGTTCTCACACTCTCTCACTGTTATAAACTACTATTTTTTTTTTATTTTAAATCTACTCTATAATATGCGACTCGCAAAGGCTGCATTTCTTTCTCCCTACTGCTTGATATTATTTCAATACCATCGCTTATACATAAAACCTTGAAGCCACTTGACATTGGGTACCGATCTTAGAATGTGACTTCTAAGTTTGTAACAAGATTATAATAAATATTATAATCTTGTTAAATAGGTATTGTTTCAAAACTTTTCAAATGTAAAAAAAAGAAAATATAAACCTTTGATTAACTTTGTTAATTTCTAGTCATTGAAAGTTATACAGCTTATGAAGACAAACGTGTAAAAGCTGATAGAAAAAAAAATTAAACTACCCCTGACTATCACAGTGCTACAAGGTTTTTTTACTAATTAATAATAATCATCATTTTAGAGCAGCTGTCACATAATATTACTTAATCGTATTACACTTTTGTGTGATACGATGAATTCATACTACCCCAGCAGAATTGAATCCGTAAGAAATATATGCAACAAAGATAATTTCAGTTGTTACCAAATCATAAACATCTTACACTTTTCAGTGGCGTATTAATGTAGCGTAAATACTAAAATCGATTTTGCTAAAGATTTTCGTATTCTTTCTGCCAGGGTATCTACCAAAAATAATGCTGATATACATTGCACACATATCAATAAGAAAATACAGGAAAAAAGATAAAATCTAAAGAGCTGTAAATTGTACACCTGATTAATAAATTTTTCAAGTATATGGCAAAATCGTTTGGTTACATCTGTTACCTTACTTCACAAGCTAGAATTAACATATGAATCTGAAAATGTTTAACGCAATTGTTTATAGCTATAAATAAAAAGGACCCTGAAAATTACCTGGCACGGTAGTCTGGGGATCTTCGAGGGCTAATTGACGAGGATCTAAAAAACAATTATATCTATGTCAAAACCCCTATTTCAAATACAGTACCTTCTAAACAAGTTACTTTGCTGAATCAACTAGCATCTGAAAATTCTACTACTTTATTTACTGAAGAAATTCCAGCTTACCTTCCATAACGACCTATGGACCTTTTTCGAGGGCTGCGAGATCGAGATCTGGAAATTCGGCGGAAAAAAAAACAAAAAAAATACATCGCACTTAAGTTTTAGTGTTTTTTAAACTAGCGTGAATGAAAAATACAATTGCAGATTACTGTAATATAATTTTGCAAAAAAAATAAATAAGTCGCGAAATAAAGTTTAAGGTATTATCGATGAGAAGTAAAAACTTGAAATTTCAAAACAAATCAAATAAATAAACACTCAAGATATTTATTTTAATAAAAAACTTGCAAAATTATATTCTTGTATTACTTTTTTATTCTAGGTATACCACAGTACCAAATATACCAAAACCATTTTACTCTATGTATACAGTTATTTGTGCACATGTTACTCAAGATACAAAGAATATCATTTAGAATAATTTTTCAGATATTACGAGGAAGCCGTTAAAATAATGTAAAAGTAGCCAGAGAGCACTATTTTTAAATTAATTAATTTGACACATATTTTGTTTTCATGTCAAACACAAAAGTTATGGATGTGTTAGTATTTTCATAATGATGATGATGCAACCGACCGACCGACGATAGGACTTGATGCCGCGTATTTCGTATTAAATATTCAACAGAAAATGAACCATTAGTTCTCCCCTATATAAGATTGATTATAAAAATTATCGATCGCGTAAAATTCATTTATCATCTCAATTTTTTATTCTCTTCCTACTCACGAAATATGAGTTTTAAAGAATTTAGAATCTCCGAAAAAAGGGTATAAAATAACCAGTATGTTACAACAATGCTTTTAAGGGGGAGAAGGTAGTCTTAATCGAAATTTCCGGTTTCAGTCGAATTGAATCACGGCACTATAGTATCGCGTTAAGCATCATATTTTATAAGTATTCTGTTGTTATTCAATTTACTTTTATTTGGGTTCTATTACGACTTCTAAACCAAAACGAACGACCTAAAGAAGTGGTCCGTGAATCGGAAAATTGAAGATTAACTTGCTCAGCTAAACCGGAAATCAAAGAACGGATGTAAGTAAAACAAGAGTTAAAAGAAATAAAGGAATAGAATAGCAAAAAAACCCAACTTTTTGCTAATTTTCCGTCCAGATATTTAAACATCGTAATTTTTTGCAACATAAATATATTTTATTTTTTCGTTACTTAAGATTGAAATTTTAAGCCAATGAATGTCAATTTTGTTGTGTTTTAGATATTGAGATATTGCCAGCTAGAAGGGGTATGGCAGTGCCCTGATGGTAAGTATATTAGATATATCTTAAAACATTTATAATTTATTTTTTTCTAATATGTTAAGGTATTTTCTATTCATTTCAATCTGAAATCCTAACAACAGCAATATTAATAGCTCAATGAATTGAAAAGAATAAACTATAATATCTTAAGATCCATTTACACAAAGATGTTTAAAGTTCAATAGTAATTTTCGCGACTAACACACGAACCTGACCGCCATTTGTAAATTTTTATATTTTATAATAAAATAGTGTTCTCTGATTGCCTGGACATTATTAAATTACAAATAGCAAGCTTTAAGGAGAATAATGTATGCCTAAATATTTATTGTAGTTTTATACTAATTTTGATTTACAGATTAAAGAACTTGTTAGAAGCCTATTTAGAAATTTTACTTCAAAAAACATAGTTGTTTTCAAATCTAAGATGAGATTTGTTTCTCCTCAAAGTGAGCCATTGGTTGTACTATACCAATATGAAATATTACTCACTATAGTTTGCAAATAACATGCAACCTTATATTTATATAAAAGTTCATTTAACTAAATAGTACAATATATTACAATCTATTTATTTTATATTTGGTAAAAAAAGTATAATTACTTGAGTATATTTTTATCATGCTAAAATCGTTTGGTTCCTTTGCAAAATGTGGCTTAGGTATTTCCGCATTTGTATATACCTACTTGACATCTGCATTGTGTCCAAGTCTATTAGCTGAAAATATTAATGTATAAAAAAGTGTTTTACCTTGAGTATCGTGAAGCAGGTCTGCGTCCTCCACCACCACGGCGACTTCTGCCAGATGACATCTCTACTCTAACTCTAGTTCCACAGCAGCGACTTTTGTAAAAAAAATAGAAACAATATTCAATTAATTAAAAAATACATTAGTAATTCTATGTAATTAATAAGAACAATTAATAAACTTACGTTCCATCAAGTCCTCTGACTGCATCTTCAGCATCCCTAGGATCTTCAAATTCAACAAAAGCAAATCCAGGTGGATTTCTGGCTACCCAAACATTTCTCAAAGGACCATACTTGCTGAATGCACTTTCGATTTCATGTTTGCTTGCACTGCTGCCCAAGTTGCCAACATAAACTTTGCAAGAGAGGTCCCATTCTCGGTATCGCGAAGACATTTTGCTAATCTAAAATAG
This sequence comes from Cecidostiba fungosa, assembly GCA_900474305.1. Taxonomy (NCBI): domain Eukaryota; kingdom Metazoa; phylum Arthropoda; class Insecta; order Hymenoptera; family Pteromalidae; genus Cecidostiba; species Cecidostiba fungosa. The sequence continues at coordinate 1,539 of UCOJ01001278.1, read as the reverse complement.
AGATGTTTTAATTATTTAAATATTATCATCATTATTGAATTCACATTAACTTTATTATAATTCAACAAATATAAAGATTGCTTTATTTCTGAAATCAATAAATTTCTTATTTTCAATTAAAAATAAGTAAGTATTCATATACACATAGACACTAGAATTTACGTGAAAATACGTTTTTACGTTTTTTTTTTTCGTGCGAATAGACACAGCGTAAATTCTTTGGCTATGCACAGCAAGAATAATCTTTCATAGTCTTCAGCAAAAACTTTGCATAATATATACCTTTCTTATTCTGATGTGTATTGATTGACGAGAGTAGGTATCTAGTTTTTTTTTCTGCTCCAAGAAGTGCCAAAGCTAGGTTACGAGTCCAAACGCGCGGGTCTTATTGACTTTCAATCAACTTTTCAAATAGTGTGTACGCAGGCGTGCGCGCAAACATACATATGCATACATGTAGACATCAGCATACACAATACATTATACACTTGCGTCGACATACATACATATATAAGCTGCCTGAGCTTCTCACATACACACAGAACATACCCCTCACACATACACAGTCATTAAGAACATTCGTTTGCAAGTTAGCCGCGACAATTAACCGCGAAAATGTTGGAAATTTCTTTTTTTACGACGAGGCATCAGCAGTTAGCTTTCGATCGAAATACCGCTAGAGCACAAAAAACGCAGCCCGAAATTCGATCGAACGGGAACGACGCTATCCTAAGCTCCGATGGCTCTCTCTCCGGTACGAATCCCCTCGTCGATATACACGTTTTGCCGCACGCAGCTTTTTGGCGATGAATTTCCGTCTTGTACTCGCTGATGAGAACGACGAGGAGTTACGATGAGTGATAATTTTACTTACGCTTCTTCGGCGACCTGTTTTCTCGGCGAAAATCTTTCGAAATATGCCTCGTTAGCGCAGCGAGGTAGCGACTCTTTCTAAGCACAAACTGCTCGGGAAGTATTTCACAAAATGGCAGGCATAGCAAAGCCTTTAGGGCGGTGTCACATCGCATCGCGATCGTTGCGCCCGTAGTTGCGCCGACGGGCGGTCTGACCGCGCGCCGCGGAGAAACGAGGACCAATCAGAGCGCGGCAGGTATATTTTATTCGCACTTTTGATTACAAAAGTTTCGATTGTTACCTGTTATTTAAAAATACGAAAGTTCGTCAACAATTACAACTTGCCTATACATTTTTGTAACACATGCATGATTTTCGCATTTTTTTGACCTAAAATTAAGGACAAAAGTAGTCGTTTTCCGACCGGCGGGCGCAAAAGTACTTTTGCGCCCGCTGTTACCACTACTCCATTCATTGGCAAATCATGTACCAAGGACTAAGTGGATTTTTTGACCTTGTGTGGTTGCAGGACTCGTCTTCGGCTCGCTAACGCACTCGCCTTCGACTCGTGCTAGCTCGCCTCGACTCTTACTGCAATTTCCACATTAGGTCTGAAAAAACCCACTTTACGCCCTTGGTACACAATATACTATTTTTAATACTAAAGCACAAACAATAGTATAT
>UCOJ01001277.1:0-36156 GCA_900474305.1 Cecidostiba fungosa | reverse complement strand
GATTTAATTTACCTGCCTGAAATCAGCTTCCAGTACATTGCATTAATATTAAGGTCGTTTTTTTAACAGTGTACCTTCGGTAGCGTTTATTTAATTTTTTAATTCTAACTATATAACAAACAATTTTACACTAGATGAAATAATAACTTATTGTTCCCGAGAAACTCGAGTAGAGCTACCCGAATAGTTGGGCGGGAAAGTCGACTTTTCGGGACTCACGCCACACAACCCTAATGTATAGTTTTCTCGAGTTCGAGATTTTCAAAAGGGGGGGGGGAGAGTTAGGCGGAGCTTAACTTTAGTATAAATATCTGTTTGAGTCCGTCGTACTGACATTGTATTCTCAACATTCATACGTTGAACATCTATAGGAGCGAGATCGAAAAGTCAGTCTTATTTTGAAATCTACATTACACGGTAAGTAAAGCTTTCGCACAGCCAAAAGGCAAATTATCACTGCATTATTTTCAAACATATCTCTTCAACGCAGCTCGGTACTTCACCGGCAGAAAATTAATAAAAATTTCTTATTTCCCACAGGACATCAGCAAGTAACTGAACAACGTGCCCTTGTCAGCAGCAGTATCCGTCGCATCGCTCTTCCTAATCATACGAAGATGTCTATTCGTAAGTTTGTCGTGCTCCGCAGTAGCAAGGGTCCTTATCATTTGGAAAACGTTGATTCTGACCCGTATGACAACGAACTCGTCAAACGCTATGACCAGCTGCTCCATCGTACGCTCATCAACATCTTTCAAGAGTGCAAACTCACCGCTCGTCAGATCAGAATGCTTCTTCGTTCTGACAAAAAACATACGGAGAGGAAGACCATATTCAAGCTAATCGAGAAGCGGGAACCCGTCCTCGGAAAGCTGCTTTTAATAAGAAGTGAGCTCTCGCTGCTGTGGATAGCAGTCTTGAGCTGTTATCAGAGCTCGGCCGAGCTCCTAGTGCGCTCGGGTGCAAATGTCAACGAGCTTTACGGATTATTTGCCAACGGACGGTCAGACCTCAGCAAAACATCCAGCATTCTCCATGCGTTACTGTATATGTTTCCTTCCTCGTGGAACGAGCGATTCATCGCTCTGGTAATAGACCATGGCGCCGACTTGACAACTCGAGACTGTCATGAAAATACTATTTTACAATTGGCGGTAAGAAATGGTCGAGTCAAACTGACTCAAATGCTGTTAGAAAATGGAGCTGATGTAAATGCCGTTCGCTGGAACGGCAGAACACTACTGCACGAAGCAGCCCGCAGTAGCGAAGTCGAGAAATTGGTGCCGTTGTTGATGAAGCATGGTGCTAATATTCACGCCAGAGATGACGACGGTTTGAACATCTTGTACTACTTGGCATCAGCCCCTGGTAGGGAAAACGTCGACCTGGCCAGATTTTTAATAGAGAAGGGCGTCTCACCTCAGGAAATAATAGGTTCGGATCAGTACCAGCCTATACATGCGGCCGTCTCTGAAGGAAAGAATCAATTGGTAAGTCTCTTTCTGGAACATGGTGCAAACGTGAATGCGCGAACATTATTCCACGATGAATTTCCGTTGTTCATCGCGGCTCAGAAATGTGAGGACCCGGTAGTGCTTCTCAATCTACTCAAACGCGGCGCCAACATTGATCTGCGAAAGAATTGCGGATCTACCGTATTACACGCTGTCACCGTGTACGACACAACTTCTGGCAGTGATAAGCAAGCTGCAATGATAGAGAAGTTGAAAATACTCTTGTCAGTCGGCGCAGATATGTTTGCCGAAGCTCAGAATCGCTCACTGTCGCCTTTCGAAAGCATAGACCCTGACACTTTGGAAAATCCGAGCATCAGGTTGACGCTCAAGTCGCTGGCCCTGAAAAAGGCTTGCATGGAGCCATCGATAGAATTGAGGGAGGAAATGTGTATCAGGATGTATCCAGAGCTATGGCAGTATTATCGAGACTGCATCGATGAGATCGATAAGACGAGATCCACGAAAATAATAAAGAACGAAACATTTTATGGACTGTTGACGAAATGTCAGTGTGAGATAGTACCACTCATGCGAAACCTCGAGTTCGAGAGCGAATTCCATCAGCACGAACTCAGTCTTTTCCCCCTCTATGCTGAAGACATAGCCGAAGCTTTCGAACGCGCGAAATCCTGCTATCACGACTATGTGCTGGAACTGGAGAAATTAATCGACGAAATTTCACATTATACTTTGCCTTACATGGTTATGAGGCAGGTGGCTAGTTACGCACAGAACTGCGAATTATGTAACATGAAAAAGACAGTTCATGCGTCTCGGGGAAGATGCTAATATCAGATCTATCTGTATTATATTAAAATTGTATATTTGTAATTTCTCTGTAATAATACGCCCTTTTGTGTAAAAATAATGTATTTTAGATAATGTGTGTATATATATATTCTATTTTATGGTTTTAAAAAAATTACATGAATAAATTAATGCTCTTGATTAAGAAAAATGTGTTTTTTTGCGTACGGTATTTAATAATTTTACAAACTATATTTAGTCATTTTATTTAATGATTAATGTTTTCAGCTTAGAGAGTAAGTAATTCTCTAGGGATTTGGATCATATTTTAGCTTTTGTCACTAAAATCAATTAACTAAAAACATCTATACAGGAATTTTAATCGATGAATTACGAAAACAATATTAAATATATACATTGTATAAAATTTGCTAAGCTAGGCTTATACGCTGCAGTTAAATAAAAATGTCGATTTCGCAAACTCAAAACATGTTGCGCCGAAATTCCTCTATTTAAATTTAAATGCGATTTCTCTAACATTCCCAAAAAATGTTAACTATAAGGTACGCATGCCTAAATAACAAAGTTCCTACATTGTCTAAAATAGTCCCTCGAGAGACATGACGGTTTCTGCAGACTAGGGAACAAAACATCAGCCATAAAGAGAGAGAGAACAGCAGTAACACAGCTCTATATAGCACAGACGCGTCTGACGCGCCCCGCATCAGACACTCTTTGACTGTGAGGTGTATATCAGACGGGGCGAGCATCGCGAAAGTCGTGAAAATAATAACGCGCTGGCGAAATGAGAGATAAAAAAAAGCCCCGACACGGACAATGAAGCTTCGCGTTCAAGTTGGGGGAATGTCGGCAATGTTTCCCGACCCCTTTTGTCTCTCTCCGACTGAAACCGGAGCCCGCGGCTGTAGAAAGCTCTGCTGCATGACTGCAGGCCGAGAGTGGCAGCTAGTAGTATAGGGTTTATATCATCCTCCTTCCCGAAATCCAAACAATAACTGTGCGATGACGTCCTGATGCGATATGCCTTTATGACGAGTGTAATGTAAGTCGCATACTGCATATCCCTCTTTTTCTTTGTGTTGTATGCAGGCTGTTTATACGAGGACTCTTCACTTTGCCCGCCCTCGTCCTTTCATTAAGCTCCTCGCATATACGGCGTGTGCCTAAATTAAATGGCCGAGTGAGTCTTGAATTCTCAGAAGTGGCTGTTCCAAATATTAGAGGCGCACGTGCACTCGAATTTATATCTCTCGGCTGCTTTTTGACCTAGTATATACCTACATTTTGCGGTTTATATTCGCGTACTCGATTTATGCATCGCTGCATATATACCGTTTTTATTAATATTTTGCGAAATTAATATACTTCTTCCCGTGTTTATACCGTGCGGAGCGCTCTAGTATGTATATTATATGAATCATGATGATTATGCCTCGTTTTAAGCAGATAATATGGTACCTGAAAGGGTATAAATATACTCGAATCGGTTATACATCATTATCTTCCTAGAACTCGTCATAATTCATACGCTAAACAATTTAGATTATCGAATAAACAGCTCATCCGCACATATAAAGCAGACTGCGAAACTCAAGCATAAAACCTCGTTCAAACAGGCCCTACCATAAACCAACACTTTAACAGCTCGTCCGTTGTCCCCATCCGCATAAAGTCACGGCACTTTTCCCTCAACTCTCAAGCCACAAAGTACAAAAAAAAAAAAATCTTCGGCAACCAGACTCGTAAATCACAAAAAATCCATACATCATCCTAGGCAAGAAATGACACTGTTCGGCGAGCGCTCGCTCATCCCCGGGAGAAAAATAACTTCCAGGCGAATAGAGCCTGCGCAACCCGTTATTAACTTGGCAAAAGATATCTCGCGCGCGAGGCTGAAAAAAAAATCGGCGGCGCATCGCGTCTCCTTAAACGTCCCTCACTCCTGATGCCTTATAGCCCTCCTTAATTGGCGAATATAGCCTGGAACAATGTTTTACTTCTCGGCGTGCCACCAGGACGATCGACGTCGATAAATCAAAGTCCCTTGCTCTCGTGTCTCTCGTGGTACACACTGCAGCGATATATCTGCGAGAGTAATAAATACATCTTGCGCAGAGGAGAGCCATAGCATATCGCCGCCTGGATATGTGTGTTTAAGAACACTTGGTTTAGTTAGTAGACAAAGTTACTTATACCTTGCAAGAGAGAGTGTGTGGAAAAACGTGTTTATAATATTGCAAACGAGTGAAAAACAGCTCGTTATGCGCGGGGGGGTATACACTTTGATGAAAATATTTGTTGCGGGATAAGTAATATTGCGGTGATAATTGTTCGCTTTATGAAAGGGTAATGTTGCAGCCGGTAGTTTCAGCTGTATGCCAGCTGTAAAATAAATAACGACGCGCGAGGCGTTGGCAATTTACTTTGAGCCTTGAAACGCGCGCATGTGTGCGCTGCTAATACGGAGGCGATTAATTTTATTAATCCTAAGCTGTGTTTCGTTGCGCCTCTTAATAATTCATCGTATATTTCACAACCAGGGAATAAAATAGCTGCGTGCAATTTTTCAAAGTATCCTCCCCCCCTCTCTCTCTCTCGACCGCTATAATATACTTTATCTTTTATACTATACTTGCTACTGTGTCGTTGCTGTTTGTTTGCTATCAGCGCAACCATAAACGGCTTTATACAATTACAGCTGGCAATAAAGCCTTCAGCCCACACAGCCCCTTCGGAAATAAAATTATAACATCAACACGCGCAGCGCGTTCATTCGGGAGAAATATCGTATAACAGTAAATTGAAATACTAAAATAATAAATAACTAATTGCAACCGCGAGCATCGCTCGCCGAGTAAAAAGAACGCGACAGCATTGAAAGCATATCTCGGCCGCGAAAAAGCGCGCAGCATCGAACCAGCCGAGATTCAACGTCCATCACACACCGCATCCATCCGTGTGCTTACCGGTTTATTTACGCGTATACTCGGAGAGAGAAAGAGAGAGAGGGAGAAAGAGATATAAGAACGCGCTGCACTTGCATGCGCGCGTGCGGATTATGGGTAGGCAGGCTGTGTATATAAAAGTCGAGAGGTTCTCTTACCGGAATGTAGCCGTCGGGCTGTGGCCTGTCGGTGTCCCTGAAAGAAGAGAAATGCCATTCGTCAGGATGACGCTGGGAATTTTCGCAGCGCGCGCGCAGTCTTAGCTTTATTTCTCACACGAGAGAGCGAGAACTTGACTTTCCGCGTGCAATATTATCACGAATTCAAGTTCAGCCTCCAGTTTCTAAGGATATTATATATTTCCTTGTACGACATTATATATTTCTTTACTCGGAAAATCTGGACAGTTAATAAACAAAAGAAATATTATTAGTTTTCGTTCTCGAAATTAGCAGGTATACGTAGACACCGTTGTCAACTCCAACCACACCCTCGCTCGATTCTAAGAAGGAATAACCACCCACGAGGACGTGAAATCAGTGCGCACGTCGCCGAGAATTTGTAAGCATAATTCAATGGTAAATCCAAACGGTTCTCTGTCATTGCTCGCGCGCGGAGTGTATATAGTTCCGGAGTCTGTCCGTCCGCGAGCAAGGAAAATAATCGAGCGATAAGCGGCGCGGACGAGGCGCTCGTTAACGGTTAACGTAAACAGAGCTCTCTCTCTCTCTCTCTCTCTCTCTCTCTCTCTGCACTTGCCTGTTGTGTCTCCGCTGGATCACGGGCGTCTGCGGAGTGCTGTCGTGAATGATCACCTGCGCCGCGTCTATCTCCTCGCACTCCTCCTCCTCGTCGCTACTGTTGTCCGATAGCTCGTCTCCTGCTGGAATTGAACAAAACGTAACCTCGTTATATAGATATCCATCTCTGACGAGTTTGTGTGTGTGTATATGCAAGCGGCTGTTGAATTTTCCTGTGTGTATGTGTTTGCGCAATGAACTACTGCCTACTGCTCTTTTTCTGTACACTGCGACGGGTGACGAGTAGCTATAACTGTTTTTCCTAGAGTGCAGTTATTATTTAATTAGACGCGCGAATATTGAAATCAAATGTTTTCGCTGTCTTTTGCTCTCATTTTATTTGTCTTATACATGCGAGTAGTTGAGATGCTTTTATTTTTAATTGCGAATGATTGATGGCCGATGTTTTTCCAATTATCCCTGCTCTACTGATGTTTGCAGAAAATAAAAATAGACGCTTGCGCGACAAGCTTATTGCATTTATTTTAATAATAACTCTATTATTTAAAATACTCATTTGTTGACATTTGATTTTTTTTACTCACTGATGCAGTGATGGAAGCCCGAAAAAAATTTATCGAGAACTCTGACAAAGTGTTGACTCTCAAAGACTCGAGAAGCGAATTTCATCTACTATACACACAGGAGATATATTAAAAACGAGATCCCCGCGTAACGACAGAGACATATTAAAAATCCTTCAAACAAAAGCAGCCATCAATCACAAGCTCTTCAAATATCCAGCTTTCACATATCCAGCGCAGAAAACATCGAGTACCTCTCTCTCTTTCTGCCAATCACGAAAGAAGCTTCACTCTTTCGACGACTTCTGATTGCCATGCTCTCGAGTATAGTGCGCGCCCGCGCCTTTCTATATAAAATACACAAACGCGCGTTTTTAACGGGACTCGCCACAGACGAGATTCGTTTTTCCGAGCACCGCAGATCGCAGTGATTATCGTCGGCAGCCCCGAGGGCAATGTGTGTACTGTGTGTGACGTCAGCGGCTGTTCTTTTGTATTAATTTTCGCGAGCACTTTCACACACGGGAAGTAGCGTCGCGCCAAAGGCCTATTGTGCGCACGCATTTGCATAAGAAATATTGGTTGTATATATTTCTCTCGGGGAGATAAATAAAGCCGCATTTTTAAAGGGGGTAAATTGAGTTCGAGCTTTTTGAGGATAGGTCGTCTAGTCGTAAATACATCAAATTGAAACCTGGTTCTGATATTTTTTTTTGGAGTTCGCAGTATATACTTGCGACTGCTATTGATACGCCGTGCAATTTTAATTAGAATGTCTTTGCGGCGCTTCGCTTTGAACGAGTTTCAGCGGAAGTTGTTTAATGTTGGTGGTGTATATCGATCGCTATACAGGTTCATTATGGATGATCATTGTAAATTATTTTACAAGTCGACTATTGAATATTCTAAACTTTTAGATATTTCATACTAGTTTGATAGCCAATTTGCATTATATAAATTAAACGACTTTTGTGCATAAAATAAGATTAATACTGTCGTTTTTATATACCTCCAGTAAATCGTTTCTGATTTCTTGGCATCATGGGGCTGTGACCAGGTCCTACTATATCGCCAAGTAGGTCATCGATATTCGTACTGTTACCGATGAAAAGTGGTAAATTAGCTGGTCGCTTGCGTGGTGCTGATCTTCTCGGTGGCGTTTGACGTATGCTCGTGACATTGTCGTAGGGCGAGGTGCGACCGCCGTAATTGTCCGGAGGGTCCGGTGGATTTTCAATCTGAAATCAATTAATGAACTTTTGTTATACAGAGCTTTATAGTTTTACATTTGTAATTTAAGATATACTTATACCAATTCATACAAATTGATCACGGTAAATGCAAGTCATTTTGTTTAATCAAAGATAAAAATATTAATAATAAAAAAAGATACGAAATTTATTACATTTATTTAGTTCAGTTCAAGTGTACAAACTAATAGATTTAACGTTCAACAAAGTGAAATTTTTAAAACTCTCGAATAATTTTTTTTCTGCTCTGTAAATATTTTGCAGTTTATTTTTTTATTGAATTTTTTTTTAATATAGGTACGTCAAATACTAACTGAAAAGAATTATGGATGATAAAGAACAGATCTTCCCGATAAACTTTTTACAGCGGAACATAAAAAAGCTGGCAAATAACGACTGTTTTTGTACAGGAGGTTAAGGGGAGGTTCATCAGGTACATACATCGCTAGTCAAAATGTGTACCTATACATTTTTTTAATTCTAATTTTATTTTGGTACACGAGATTTCATTTAAGACTTATAAAAAGTTAAGTAGTAACAAATAATGATTTTAGATAAAGAAATCGAACTGTTTATACTGAAAAAATAAATCAATGCAGACGATATTTGACTCTGTTTTTGAGGTTAAGTGCACATATTACGTATTAAAATAATTAATTATTATGTATAGAAGTACCTAATGATTGTTTTCAAAAACAATATATCTTCGTCAAATATTAGTTTTATAATACGAAAAGTCGCAATAGAATCTGCGCAAATTAAAACCAAGAAAAGGTGATTCTCCACAAGACATGCCACAGTCCTGTTTTATCGACCTATCATCCTAAATTCAATTCCACTTTTCGGAGAAACGGCCGCACGAATTTAGTTTTCCCCTCAGGGATCGCATTCTGAGGATCTAATAAAGGGGGGACAACTGCTTTTACGTAATTTTTCGGAGAAAAATGTAATCTTCTACTGTAAATTGATTTTTGTATACGAAGCCGTTGTTGCGGTTGCTATATTGGTTGCTATGGAAATCAATAAAAATACCCGTTTGCTTATTTACATTTAGCAATGAAATTAACTTTTTGGCAAAAAATGACATAAATGTGGTTGTCCCCCTTTATTAGATCCTCAGAATGCGATTACCAAAAGGAAAATTCATTCCGAGCAGCCGTTTCGCCGACAAGTGGAATCCAAGCACACAATACATTTTAGACGCGATGTAACCTCAACTGTTAAATTCCTTCTTACCCCCTCCGGGCTAGCCCGATCTCCAAGCGGTTCATCCTCGAGTGGGAACCTCGACAAACCGATGCCCCTACAGCTGTCATCTCTCTCCGACACCCCGATCTCCACCTTATCAAAGGACTCGGAGGAATCCGAATTGCTATTGCCAGTCTCAGTCTGAATCTTCTCCACACCTTCGGGTACATTCGACGAACTGTCCAACCACCAGGGTCGCTCTCCGCTGTCAACGTGTCTGATCCTGTTGCCGATCGGTCTACCATCGCTGCTCGAGTCGGTCGTCGTTGTCCGGCGACTCACCGCCGGCGAGACGGGGATAACCTCGACGCCCTCGGGTACACCGTCCGGGTCATCGCTGAGCCACCAGGCCCGTTCGCCCGACTGCTGGTGGCGCAACCGGTTGGCCCGACTTTGTCGTGGACTTGAACGTGCGCTTCGAGTCGAACCCTTGCGGCTAAGGCTGCCGTTGCTGTTGGGCGGCGAAGGTGGTGGCGGCTCTTTTAGCGAGCTCACCTGCTCGTCCGGGAGAATGTTGTTGTCGTTGTCGTCCAGCCACCAGCTGCGCTCTTCTGAATCCTGGCGCCACACGTTGAACTTGAATTTACCTGCAATCGACATTAATTTTTAATGCTGCTATAGGTCGAAGTGTTAGAAATGCAATATTCTCGATTGTTAGTTGTACATCTGCGTTCTTGAGCATCTGCGCGCAAGATTTCATGTCAATATTTAGAGGATTTTGAGTAATTAGTAACTTTTTTTTATTAAATCCTTCGTGCAATTATCGATTAAACCTACGTGCTTTCTTTGAATTATCAAATATCATTTTCATTATAGAAAATAAAGATGATGTCTACAGTCGCTTGATGCTACAAAACTCTAACGCAAAAATAAGACGCGCATTCGGGTCAGCACACGCGCATAGTGAGAACGCTTTGGGGGCTATAAGCATTTATTTATTTCCACGAAATTTCGCAAATTATGTCAAAAGAAGCATGAATAGCTCAATAGCCGCTTAATTTAATAAGTTTATGATTCTAAAAAAAACAAAAGCAAAACTAGTGAAACTTCTTGTAATATAGAGATATTCTTGAAAGTCAGTGTACGTTCACAAGTTGAGAAAGAACGAAGTTTTTATGTTATTTCGATATCCACAGATTTCAAAATTTTGAAAATCGTTGTATTTTCGTATAATGCATATACTTGTATTGCTGTTACCAATATAAACCATTTTCACCAAAGTTTATCTACAGTTTAACACATGGAGCCGGTAAATACTAATTCGTCCGCATTTATCACGAAAAAATATATCCAAGAATTAAATTCGAGCCAGTCACTCATAAATCGTCAGCTACATATCCACCGTCATCTCCCAAATTTACCCATAGAACCATAACCCGCTTATGCAGCATCCGCGCTATCACTATTCTCCGTAAACCGTTTTAAAAAAAGACGCATCGCGGCACTTTTCTATCCGGCTCGCTGTATTTTAGGCGATCTATGTATAAACTGCAGGCCGTCGCGAGATCGGGTCCCCGAGAGAAAATGCGCTTTGCCGCGCTAACGTAGTCGTTCGTATATATACGGGTATTATGTGTGTCGCGCGCCGTCAAAGCACATGCTTACGCGGTTTCGCTCTTCGTTGCGTAACCCTCGCTCTGCTAATGTTTTTATCAACAACGCGTTTCGCGCGTCTTCGGATGACTCATTCGATCTACCCTAATATACTTTACGCGAAAAACGCTTATTTGACGCACACATCACAATTGTTATTCCAATCTTTTCACACGGTATTGCACAACTGATGCAAAAATCGCATTTACCATCATCGGGAAGTACGGTACTGATGGTCGTGTCTTGACTAACGTCATCGTTCCTACTGGGGTTCCTCTCCACGCCATCCGGTACGTTATCCGAATTCGGATCCAGCCACCATGGTTTCTCACCCGACGACTGATGCCTCGTTCTCGTTCTACCACGTTCACTTGCGCTCTTCTCCGAGCTGTTGGTGAAACTGAGACTCTGCGTTGCAGACTTGGAATTTCTCTTGTTGTCCGAGTTCTCTTCGCTGCAGGCTTCCACCCAGCCACCGTTTCTGATGTCGGCATTGTTTTCCTGCTTGCTACTGGATTTGAACAGATTGGTCACGGGTGCGAGTGCCCTCATGAGGAATGACTTGGCCTCGTCGGTCTTGCCAGATCTATCGCTTCTCGATCGTGGACTGGACGGTGGTCTCGGTGGCTTGTCGGTGTTGACGGACAGCTCGTCGGCCGAGGACGCGAGGACACTGGTCCTCGAGGAGCCGGCGCTCATCTTACCCTTGCCTTCGGCAAAGGGAGAGTCCGAGGCTCGTCTTCGCCGGGCTTCCGGTCTCGATTCGGGCTGATCGTCTTCGTCGCTCTCCGACGACTCCGAGGAGCTGTTCTCCGAACTGCACTCCGACGTCGACACCGACATGGTTCTCGAGACTCGGCCATTGTTGTTGCAGGGTGACTTGGAATTGCTCTTGCGAAGCTCCACCTTGCGCAGCGAGGCTGACTTCGAAGTCGGAGTCTTGGACTTGGACTTGTTCGACCTGAGCGAACCGGATGATCCGGAGGAGGCCACCTGTTGCGTTCCCGCCGACTCGGAGTTCGCCTCGGACTGCGAGTCTTGCGAACTGACCGACACGCTCCTCTGACACTTCTTGTGCAGCTTCCTCTCGCAGATCTGAGAGCGCGAGGGGTCGCCGTTCTCCATGTTGAGGGCTGACTTGCGGAAGTCCTTGTTGACGTACTTGACGGGCCCGGGGCCGCCAGCGCTGCTCTTCCCAACCATCTCGGATTTGGGAACCGGTGGCTTGCGGTCGCGTGCGTCCGGCGACATGGCCTGACGCGTACTACTCGCCGCCGACGATCCAGCAGCTGAGGCACACTTGCTGCTGATGCTACTGCTGTTATTCGAAGACGAAGACGACGGTAGCGCGCTGGCGGTGGAGGTGGCAGCGGCTGACTTTATTTTCGTCGGCGACGCTACTACTGCTGCTGCAGCGCCGGCCGAGGACGTCGACGATGCAGTAGTAGTAGCAGCAGTAGCAGCTTTGCCGCTAGATCGGCCGGCACTGCAGCCAGTTGGCAGACTGACAGCCGAGGAAGAGGAGACTCCCGCCGAGTCGGCGCCCGGTGACGTCAGATGACGCGACTTCAGAGAACCGCTGCGAGAGATGCTGCCTGGTTTGCTGCTCTGGCCCGAGGAGTTGTTGCCATCTGACGAACGGCTCAAGGACTCCCGACGCGAGCCTTGACTGTGATCCTGACCTTCGACGATGCGCGGCGACGCTTCCCGACTCGCGTCCGATCTCGACCGGTCCTCGCTACCGTTTCGCTGCGCTGACTTCTTCTGACTCGGGGAGGAGCGATCGCTCGATCGCGAGGAGTTGGGTCTGCTCTGGGCTTCGGACAAACTGCTGGCTGTGGACCTGGTCGAGCTATCCTTGGAGGCGTAGGCGCTGCTGCTGTCATCGTTTCGGGATCGGGAGTTGTAGCCATAGGAACCGGTAACTCGACTGGGACTCGAGCCGGCGTAGCTGGTGCGAGGCGTGTACGAGTTCGAGTTAGTGCTGTACTTGTCGAGATAGGACGAGACCCATGGCGTCGCTCTCGAGCTGGTACCACTGCTGTACCTCGAGGTGTACCTCGACGACGGCGACTCTTCGACGCTGCCGCGGTCTACTTGCTGCTCTTGATCCTGCGTTTCTATCTTGCTGAGTTCCGACTTCTTCACCTCCTTCTGCACGGCTTTCGGAACGGGTTCCAGTCTCTTCGTACGACTGTAAGCGGTCAACGCCGGAGGAGGCGTAGGCGAGGTTCCTCTCGTGACGACTGTGACGATTATGACTTCTTCCTCGGTGTTGTTCTCCTCCGCGGTACTGCTCGTCGAGTTATCGTTACCGTTGGCTTCGGTTGCGTTCGTTTTGTTTCCGTTCGCTGGCTGCGCTTCCGTCGAACTCGGAGCTTCGTGGGGCTTACTGGGAAGATCCTCGGGAACAGACGAGGGTATGGATTTAACGCTAGGACTCCGGAACCTCTCGGCCGTCGTATAGCCGATGCTGGCGGTCACGCGCTCGGGATTAGTGCGAGACGTGGACATTGAGTAGCGGCCGCTGGTTGTGCCGCTCGATGTAGAGCCGTTGCTGTAGCGCGTGGATAACGGAGTTGACAGGGACTCGGATGTACCTGAAATTCGAAGAGAGAATATATATAAAAATACATTTACACATTAAACTATGTACTTCATCGCTTCAGACTCACTGGACGCGCTGGTGCTTTTTCCGAAGGTCGGAGTCCTCGAGTACATGCGATAGCCCGGAGCCTTGATGCCAACTTCGGAACTAGGCTCTTGCGTAGATGCTCTCAGTCCAGTTCTATAAGTCGACTCCTTGTCCTTTTTCTCGCTGCCGTAACTGCGACTGGACTCGGAGTACGAGTTGGAACCTCCGTATCTCGAAGACAGACTGTCGGGTTCTCGGCTGACTTCGCGAGAAGCGCTGCCACTTCGATACCGATCCAATACCGACGAGGGACGTTCGGTACTGCTGCTGGTCCTGCCCAGTGTGTACTTTTCGAGGATAGACGTGGAACCACCAGCGTTGGAAGAACGACTGCGAGGACGAGTGTCTTCTTTGGAGATTTTCGTTGGGGTCGCTCTGTCTTTTTCCGAATTTTTGGTACCTGGGAGACGAAATATAATAATTAGTATCAAGATTTTACTCATAGCTAACAGGACGATTGCTTAGAAAGATTGTGTGATATAAAGTTATGTCAGTATTCAGCAAGGAGTTTGCAATAAAGTATATTTTTAACGAAATAAAACTCACAGGAATATTTATAGGAGGGTTTCTCTTCGACCTTATCTCCATCTTTTTTCGAGAAATTCGTACCGTAGGAGCTGCCAATGCTTCTCTCTTTTGTCGCTGCTGTTTTTACGGAGGTCGACCCGAGGCCTGTGTAGCTGTTTCTGTAACTACTGTAACTGCTTCCGGTCGATGCATTCCTTCCGAATGTGCTGCCGCCACCGATGCCACTTCTCGTTCTGTAAGATCCAGTGTCACTCTGAAAACAGATTGTTCCATTAGTTCTTTTACTCAATTTTTAGAAAAATTAATTTTATTCAAGAGTTCTATCGAATTGACTACTCCTACAAAAAGTTCCTGGTCATCGCAAACTTGTACATTTTTCAAGATCCCGCTAATAGAGAGCCAATATAAAATCTTCAAGCCTCCTCCAAACAGTCGATTACAACACTTTCGCAATAACGCGCCCGAGGAATCCGATTACATAAAGCAAAGCAATAATATACATAAGAAAGTCCCCTTAGATAATACACGCGCGAACCCACGCAGTGAGAACAGAACAACTGAACCCAATGCGACCATTTACTCGGCGGTCGATCGATCGAGCCGATCGCGCGAGAAAATGCGACCGTCCGCCTACTACTTATATATACCAAAAAGACAGCACATGATACTTTCTCGCAAGAGCTCTCGATTTCACTGCTGCCGGGGGATTATCGCGCGACGCGGTTGCGATATTATCGCATCGCATAAAAGAGAGTATATACAGATATAGGTATATAGACAGAGACGCGCGCCAGTGGCGGCTCATACTTATATAGAGAAATGCGCCGTGTGTCTGTGTGTTTATAAACCAAGCGCGTGCGATATATCACCTACAAATTGTTTCTTTGACAGGTCCATTCTTCATTGTCCGTCGCGGCGCGTGTTGCTCTCGACCTATGGCCGTGGATTTACGTTGTCTAGCTCTTGCTTAGTGCGGAAAGGATCTTTTCTTTTCCTGTCTCTCTATGCCTTTCTCGCGTTTTTTTTTTTCACGAGACTCGCGCCAAGAGGAATCGACGATGCGCACGCGAACGTAGGATTCATGACTCTCTGAGCGTTTGATTTTTTAGCTTTTTACGCTCGCTTCTCGTGAGCGCTGCTTTCGTTCTTGCGCACTCATGTGCCAGATAATTGGATTCTATAACACGAAACGGCAAGCAGCTAAAATGCTCGCTTCGCTCTCGTTTCTTAAACGACTATTTACTTTATTACGAGCGTATATAATAGAAATAACGTCGGTTATAGCGTTGTCTATAATTACATGATTTATGCGTTCCTAATTACTTTGTTAATGACTAAATTACCGACAGACAATTTCTCGCATCCGTTTTCTTTGTAGAATTAGAACTCTGAAAGAAAATCGAGCCTATCGTTTATAGAATCAATGAGATTCAATGACAAAATTCGAAAAACCGCACTGGCTTTGCATAAATATCCCGAAAACTGCACTTTAGCCGAGTCATTAAACAAGGACGATTCTATACATATACGCGATATGATGCGCGAGCACATGGCCGATATAGCTATGTGTATAGTATTGAGGGCTGCGAGGCGCATCGGGGATAAATAATAATTCGTCCAATTAACATAAGTTTGGCAAGCTGCCCCTCGCAACAGAAAATAGACGACTGGTTTAGTATATAGTCGAGCTCGCACCCGAGAGTAATAACCTTTTCGCTTCTTCTTCACGGTGCACACGGTTTTAACGTAACGGGTGGCGCAAAGGAATAAAATCGAGTTTGTATTCGCTTCGCTGCGCGCTTGCTTGTTTTTGCTGGGTAAATAGGAAGGGTAAATCGAAGTAATGGCTTTGCTCGTGTTCTATTAAAAGCTATACCTTTTGAGAACTTTTAATCGAAACTGCAAATTCGTTAGTAGCTTTGTGGCTGTCCGGACAATAATTAAGGAAAGTTTACATGGTTTTGCTGTTTAATAACGAGCATTTCTTGTTATTGGAACAACTGCAATATTAGATTGTGATCCGTTTCTAATCGAATGACATGAATCATTTAAACATCGATCATAATTATATAACTATGCAGCGTACGTTATTGAGTGAGTCATTGTTTGTATGCGTTGAATGACCGAATGTATAGAGTAATATATCGCTCATACAAATAAATATAGAAATAAGCTATTACAGGTGCAGGTGAATCATTGATCCCTAAATTATTCACCTACGCATTGGAATGGATTGAGGTGCCAACTAATAAGTTTATGCACGTGTGTGCTGTAACCAACCGTATAAAGCTGATTAATCGAGATTCCAATTACGTCATTGATACAGACATGTCAATCTGGCCGCTTTTGTTCTTGCTATGGATAGAACGATATCTAATATGTCAGAATTAAACGATATATCAAAACCTTGCTTATTTTAACAATAAAAATTGAAGCTCATCCAGATACCAAATCGACGCCGAAATTGAAAGCGACGCACTACAAAAAGTTACTACCGAAATTTACGTTTCCGCATGAAAAAGCACAAGAAGTACCATCGCAACGCGTAGGTGCGTTCCATTAATTTCGTGTTAACTCGGTCGCGCAGCTGTTGCACGCAGCTTTCTATTTCTCTCTCTCTCTCTCTCTCTCTCTTTCTTCATTTATCTCAGATGAAAATTACGAAGACGCGACGGTAGCCAAAGTAAACCTCGTGACGTTGCGGCTCGATCTGAGTGTGCGAGTGGTTTCGCGCGCTCAGGGTAATTCGCGGAGTTATCACGATAAATCTACGCGCAAAGTGTAGAGAAGCTGCTGCTACTACTGCTGCTGCTACTGTCGTGGTGTAAATGGCTTCGTCGACGTTATCTTTCTTGCGAATTTTACGGAGCGTGGAAAAGTTACGGATTTGTGCGGTGTGTGTTAGGTGTCGAGAATCTGTTTCGAGCGTGATTACTATCAAATGGAGTTAATTTGATTTAGCTGGGACTGGAAGCTTAAAGTTTGTGGGATGATTTACAATCAGCTATTTATCGTGTATCTTATATTAATTGATGAAAATTTACACCAATCATGACTAAAGTACAATTTATTCAAAGATATTTCTGACATTTTTTCAATGCGTGATCAATCAAGCACAATCACTTTTATGAGGTATTTTATTCGTAATTTATAATAATATCGTGATTCGAAGTATATGACTAATAACGTGCACATAAAATTTCTGTCAATAAAATCACAGACATAAAAATGAGTTAGTTGTCTGGTGAAAGGGGTATATAACTTGGCTGTTACGTTAGTCAAGTAGGACATTTAATTTATGTGATTCGTGAAACCACATGGTTGCGCACATGTTATGTGCATAAATAAACGTGTTAATTTCTGAGTAAATAAACAAATTATTAATTCACCCGCGTTAAAAATGTATGCCTAATTCATGAAACTTACGAAATTATAAAATTGCTGTCACAACAAAGTATCGACCAGTCAATATGCGAAAAAAAAACGTCAATGTTTAAAAAATTAAACATCTACTATCTTATATTGTTTACTATCGTTCCTAAAAGAAAGAATCAATATCAGTCACCGCAATATATATATCCCATCCGGAATAGCTTTCAAGTCCAATCATTCTCATCGATATCACGCAAATACACACCGGAGCATCTTCTCGATAAGTAAAAGCATCCGTCTCGGCTCAGCGTTGGAATAAAATCCGCATATCGAATCGGACCATTCGTTATTATGCTAATGCGCCCCGCCGATAATGGAATCAGGTCGTGCCGGTGCACTTTATCCGAGATCTAGGCAAGGCGCTGGGGATACGGAAATGGCGATAATTTTCGGGGCGCCGCAGTCGAGGCCTTCAGGTAGAGGTATATATAAGAGAGAAAGAACGGCTTCGCGCCAGCTGCACCTTCCCACGAGCTCTGCTCGCCAGCGAAACGGACGTTAATCCTGAGAATGATATTTCTCGCTTGCGTCAGCGATGTCCTCGGTTCGTGCGGTTTTTTTGTCAATTATATAAGATTCTGCTTGGAATCCTGATGCTTATTGTCATTGCCGCTTTTTCTGGAATTTTAGAGACTTTGCAGTACTGAGAAGTTGCTCTCGTCCGTTGTTTCGTCTGCTATGCGTTCGACTAAGAAGTATATATTACACGTTTTTTTTTGGTATATAATTTAGTCCTGATTATTTATTCCTAGTGTTTTGACGGTGTTTTCGCAATGCAGGTCAGGTTTGGCTTCTTTCTTTCCGCTGAAAACCGAGGAGAAAATAGATAAATCACGACTTATCAATCCTCGGTATTTCTTGGCAGACTTCGAATCTCGTCTTTTGCCAAGTGTCGTTAGTAATCTGCATCTGAATCTGCTCCAGTATAGATCACGAGGTCGTTATGTCAGTGCAAATATAAATTTTGCTAATATTTAATAAAACACACTATGACTTAAATTACAAAAGCTCAAGCATTATGTGGGCATATAACTTGAAACTCAAGAGCGTACTGCATCCGTGTGTATGCGTCAGTTGTATATGTACGTTAGAACTTGATCGATTGCCGTAGGAAATGGAGGGTATAGCACAGACGCGATTGTCGAATCTCCTAAAATAGATTCTGATACAAACGCGTCTCGTCTCTCGGACATGAATGTCGAGAGCACAAACGCACGAATCGAGAGACAGTTTAGAGCTATATCCAGAGGTAGGGGAAAAATTAGGTCGAGAGTTCGAAAGAAAGAAATAAGATGTACGAAATTAAAATGAGGACCTATCGCAAATTCGAGTATTTATATTGTACGATATACATAAACAACAGAATTAACACCGATGTCTTTTCATTAAGTAAAAAATATCAGTCTATTAATAAATGTTGTGTGCTTATATACAGACGCGAGCTTTTATAAGCTTTGAAGACGATAGTTTTTTTTTTTCGTTTGACCTCTGTTTCATCGGTATAAACACAAGTCGGAGTAAAAATAGATTCTCCGCAATAGATTCGAGTAAAACCGATGTAATGCTGTTTGCGCTTCCATAAAATGAGCACGATAAAATAATAAACGTTATACATCGTTCCTATATAGTCTTGAATATTCTCTATTACAAGGCGTCATCGAGCTACATCTCCAATCAACTCTTTTTTATAAAAACAAATTATACGTCCATTTTTCACGATCGAAACTCGCAACCACAACAATAAAGCAAGCAACCTTCCCGCGGCCGTAAATATATTTGAAATTCAATTTATATAGCTCTCTCGGTAAATCGAGCAAACTAAAACGACAAAAAGATCGAGAAGAGTAAATCGATGCGACGACGATGCCAACCACCTGACCGAGAGAGAAGGAAAGAAAATTTGTTCCCCGCGCGCCCCCTTTTTTCTTCCCTTTTCTCGTAGATGGAATCGAGCGCATTCGACAAAATTGATACAAATGGCGCGCGAGGTGTGCCGCGCACAGAGAGAGCCATTCGGCAAAATCGACTCGGTCATCCGCTGAAAATAGCAATTCGAGATTTATCGGAGAGCTAGCGCAGAGTATGAGCTGCTGAGTTGACTGCGCGCGCCAATTCTTTGGCTACCATACATTCGAAGAGAGCTTTTGATATTGTATAGAGCTTTTAAATCTTTTCCGTCTCATACAACGCAGGTGTACTTGGAATAATTACAATATAGCTCTTCGATGGATTAAGAGAAATTTGCTTCAACTCTTTTTTTGCATCTCCGAAGAGTAACGTAGAAAATTGATTTTTAGTCTGTCACTTTATTCTTACGTGTGTGTGTGTGTGTGTGAGCTACTTGAAGAAAATTGAAAGCAGCGCGAAAAAGCCACGAAATCTTTCGAATATTGATTTATGTAGCGCATAAAACTGGCTACAAAGCGTCGTGGAATAAACCGAGCTCCTCGTCACGTCCATCGCTAGTATAGTTCATGACGAAAATAACAAAGTCTTGTTATAAAATATAGCAAAACGTTACAGATTAAAGTGGAGCAGAGCACGCGTTATTTACGAAATTCCATCCCGCACTAGAATCCGAATGCAACATCAAAAACTAATCGTCTTCTCAACTACATACCTGCAATTCTAATCAGCATCAA
This sequence comes from Cecidostiba fungosa, assembly GCA_900474305.1. Taxonomy (NCBI): domain Eukaryota; kingdom Metazoa; phylum Arthropoda; class Insecta; order Hymenoptera; family Pteromalidae; genus Cecidostiba; species Cecidostiba fungosa. The sequence continues at coordinate 16,214 of UCOJ01001277.1, read as the reverse complement.
TCCGGTACTAACTCGCCCATTCCCAAGTACAATCAGAGCAACACAAAGCGCGCGAACAACCGATGCTAATTCTCATTGCCGATGCTCGAGCTCGTACTAGTACTAGCCCTTGGCTCAAATTAACCCGGCAAATTTTAACTCCCCTTCACACAAAAGCCTCCCTTCCAATCCTATACACGCTCTTTTACAGAAGATAATCAGAGAGCTTCGCGCTTGCACGTATATGTATAGGCGAAATTCGAATCGGCTTTTCTGGCGCATTAGCGTGCAAACAGCGTTAAAACGACACAATACTGCAACGGATGCGCAGGCAGCCAGCGTTAATACCGCCGACGATTACGATAATGCCTATAGTCGGGAGGCGCATGCAGAGGCGTGGGAGACCTCGAGAGAGCGCGCGCGCTCTACCATTATACGGAAAAGCGCGTAAACGTTTATAGGGATATGAGACCGAAGAGAGATGTTCTTCCTTAACGATGCAAACTCTAAAAGCTCCTGCTGGCGCTGTGCTGCTTGCTATAGACCTTATTCCTTTGCAACAGAGCTGGATTCTGAAGCATACGGATGAAGAAATGCTCTATATTATAACCGGAGTGTGTATTTTGATTATTCTTTTTCGTCTTTTTTTTTAATATACCGTCAAATATAAGCTTCGATGTAAGTGGTTACTATATTGACGTTTAAAAAGAGGAAACACATTAAAAGTAGAAATTATTTAAAAACAGCATGATAAACGCTTGCAAAGTACGTATACGCATAATTAAAGTGCGCAACGAATGTATATATCCTGTCGGCGAATAAAGTGAAACGCTCAATTTCACTGACTACATATTCGATTTGGAAAACTACAAAAAAGCGCGTGTTCCCTCCCCCTTCGATAATTGCATCAAGTTTTCTCAGCGCCAGAATGCGCTCGGCCTTGATAAATAAAGAAACTGCACACCGCGCCAATCCCAGCGAAATCCAATCAATCTCGCGAGCAAATGATACGGCGCGCGCAACAATCATCGTAAAAGCTCCATCAATTAAGCCCTTCCCCCCCTTGTGCTGATTCTATTTATAAAGCCCGCGCGCGCGTGCGTGCAATTGCAGTCCCGGAAAAAAGCCGACCCTTAACAGGCGCTAACGACCCACCCGGCGCCTAGTGCAACCGATTATTAGCGCGAAACGATTAACGAGAGAGGCACAAGCGGCTAATTGAAGACGCCGAGAGTATAGCGGCAGGGTTAATCCGCGCATGAAACGCGAGAGCGAGAGAGAGAAAGAGTCAAGAGCTCTATGCTCTCGGATTATTATTATAATTTATGATTACGCGACGGAGGCAGCGCCGCCACCGCGTCGCGCTCGCCTCTGCTTGCAAAAGCCCGTCGCGCGAGAGTTGACGATGCGTGAAAATGCGCATTTGTATACTGTGATACACGAGGAGGTAAATTTAGTGGAGATGCTCCCTGAAAAATCGTCTCTGGCAAATTGTGCAGCGAGATCATCAGTGCTCTGGTTTTCAATGCTAATTATTAAATCCTGCTGGATTGTATATTCGTGTTTGCTTGACTGTGTATAATAATGTTTTATAGGACACATTCTCTTTTATTTTCTCCTAATGGAAGCTTTTTGAAGCTAAACAAAGTTTAAAAGAACAGATTGAAATAGTAAAGTTTTTTTAGCCGAGAGTGAATTTACAGTACGACTCAAATGTATAAGCGTGCACGAACCGAGAACGAGTGCGCATTACAAATTGGAGACGAGTACGGCAAACACGAGAGGTAAAAAACCCTCTCGTCCTTGGTACACACTAGAACTGACACTTTTAATAATTCGCTGAAGTAATTTAATTAGCGTGTACTACAAACGGGGGAAACTAGATGGAATATCCAATTGAAGTTAAGGTACTCGGCTTTTGATCAATACTTACCGTTGATATATCGTCATTTTTTACATTTTAAAATTAACAAAGTTCAATTTACTTAGCTACTCCGAATCTCATTTTGACATTTATTTTTATAACTCCAATCTATGTATAGATTCGAAGAATACTTAACACCATTTAAATTTCCGGTGTCTTTGACCTACCACTACTCATAATTACTTAAAAATCTATAAAAAAATCTAATGGTATTATTTAAGAAAAAGAAGATGTTTTCTTTCGTCGTTCCATTGCAAAAAGATTCGTACTTCCTGATAATTTTCCACGCGTACATATGTCAACAGCGCGAAATCCTCTCTTGTGATGCTACATCATTGTCGAGAGCGACGAAAAACGTTGGCCCTCACTGGCAAAGATCCAAAAGTATATGGCTATACGCAGAAGGTAAATAACTCGAAAGACGATATTATAAATATTTCACTGAAATAAAGAATTGGAGGCGCGGTTCACTTTTACGTCTAAAGATATTGGCTCCAAAAGGTAAATAGTGAACTTTCAAGATCCACGTGAAAAGTAGGTTAAAGTTATGCTCGTAATTGAAGTGGTTTATAAGGAATTCTATAAAAAAATATTCAAAAACTTTGAAAAAAATCTCGAATGTATGCTTCTGAAACAATTTTTTTCTGGTTCTAATGGATTTAATAATAACTGAAAATTGATAGTGTGACACTGTTTTCTCGACAATTTTTATTTTCTTATGTGAATTGTACGTACATAACCCCTAAGGGTTAAAACAAATTTCGCTAAACGCAACCATTGAAGTAGAAAAAGGCTTTAATTTAATTTAAAGTTTGTTTAAAATGAATTTTCAGTTAAAAAGTTATAAAAATATGAAAAATAGAAAAAACTATTTGCATTATTTGAAAATTTTTATTGTTTCAGAGTCCCTCTTTCATTACTTTTGTAATTTCGCCAATTCGAGTTTGTAAACAATGCATTATGTAAGGTCGTTAAAACTTCTTTTTATTAGTACTCAATAAGAAACAGCAAACGTAAAGGGTGTCATAAATTCACAATTGCTCATGAAAATCAATCATCGCGTAACAACGTATTCTCGATGCAGCAAATCGTTTCGCGCCATTGGTGATTCGACCAAACTGTGTTATTGTTGCTTATTGAACAAATTGTGACATTAGTCTTTATTGCAGTTCAAGGCAAACGTTTGATAATTCCATTGTCTGTAAATCAATATTAATTGATGACTTATTTTTACGACACTAATATTAAGCTACTTAAATGAAACATCAAGTTATGGAACAGAGCTGCTGATAAATCAGAAAATCGATTTGACAAAATTTAATAACTGATACTGCTCAAAGGAATTAATACATCCATTTTGATCAAATTTGCAAATTTAGTTAACACCATTAAAATAAAAAAACAAATCAACTTTACCGTAAGCAATAATGCAATTACAAAGTGACGCAGTTGCATTAACACTGCACATCTCAATTAATGAAAAGCTTCATAATAGATTTATTTTCCCATTAGAACAGAAAAAGTTACAAGTTAAATTGTATGGTATACAGAAAATCAACTCAGGCGATTGATACATAAGGTACGACTGACAGATATGAATAGTCCATTTTATCCGGCTCAAACATAGCTAAAGACACATCTGCTGTCCAGAGTTGATTATTTGTACAAGATCTTTGCTCGACTGACAGACAGTTCGTCAGGAACGTCTCTGATTGGCTCGCGCTGCTGCTAATCCCTTGGCGAACAATAGGCCCGTTCTGCTCACACGCACTGCTCGCTTTTAAACATACATCAGAGAATATTTCCGTCGCCAGATCGAAATACGCGGCAGACGAGGCTTACGTCAGTCTGATGCAACTCGTTTATTATTGCAAGCGCTTTGTTTAATTCAATCAGAGCGCGTGATTTAGCGTTTATTATTACAGAAGAGATTCGAGTAAGAAAAGTATTATTAAAACAAGATGTAAATTAGCTTCGTAATTTTAAATAAATTTTTACGAGTTGACCTGCTAAAAATCTCGGAGTCTAGAATATCCATTACCTTGAAATACGAATGATCATATTATGCGATATCTCATCAATGCTGAGCTATGAGGTTAATATTCAAACTTCATCGATTGATATGCAAAAATCTAGAATCAATATGGAGCGTTGCGCAGGGTAATCTCAAACCAGGAAAGAAATAAAGTTCGAACCTGCGCACGGATCTGGCATTAATATGCATAGACACACACAGACAGCTGACGCGCGCGTGCATTAGGTCTTGGGAAATATCATCTCTCCGGTTCATCGACACCAAACAGTGGGTCAATCAGCAGCACCGGAGGAGCCTCGGTTCGCGAAATTGGCTTCGATCTGCAGAGCTCCAACGCACGGAATACGCGCGCAAATCAATCAATTCATCTCACACTCTCTCTCTTCCGTTCCTACGCAGTAGTACATAGTTTTATTTTTTTCACACGGAAAAGTCTGGACGAATCGCGAATTTATCGCGAAACTACCGCGCTCGCTCGTTCGTTCTTGAATCGTTCGTTAACTCGGAATAAATCGAGGGTGAAATCGCGCAGTTTGATTGAGATGAAAAAAATCTATCAAGCCCTGCGCGAGAGCTCGGATATTCCGCAAGTTTTTCCTCCCGAGTGCTGCTACTAGCCTTTTTTTTCGTCTCGTACAACTACATAAATTCTCTTTATGGTGCGCGCGCGCGTCTTTTTGTACGCCAACTTCGAGAGCGTCCGAACAATTGAGCGTGGAACGAATGTGGGGTAGTTTGGGCACGAATTGTTCGACAATGCGTATAGAAATTTGTGAGGCTGTCACTGAATGGTATACAGAAAGGAAAATTTCACGGAATTGAATTTACGGTAATGGATGAAATTGAAGTGGTGCCTGATGCTGATTGATTGGGCAACAAATAGTTTAATTTTATTTTAATGTTATAACTGAACTCAGAGTCAACAGTTTATTTGAACTGAATTATTAAAAACATGTAATTTAATGTTTTAAAGGGTGAATTTTATACTCTGGAAAGATAATTGGAAAATAAAATTTATCGGATTCAACCAATTCCTATCGAAAGAACTAAGGAAGAAGTGCAGTATAGTGAAAGAGTATAGAATAACGTCCGCGTTTAAATATAGACAGCAAACTGCAGCAGCACGTTCTGCTACTTTTGCGCTTGATGATTTATTCCTCCTCTCTATCCCGGCAGACGGCAGTTCTCATGAGCCTTTTTTCCAGATCCTCTGATTCGCATGTTTATGAGACCAGATTTACACCAACATGTAGTGAGAAATACACGAATTAATTTGTTATCGATATGTTTTGAAAGGCTTGAAAGAATTATAAGAATCTGTGCTTCGCGAGATTTTTATTATTTATTTATTATGCATCAGAGTAAAATACACGCTATACTGAAAACTAGTATTATAAGTAGATATGAAATGGATACGCCAGACATTGATTCTCACATTACAATATACAATTTTTATTACATCATAAATAAATCAAAATTATAAAAGAAATCAGGAGAGCTCAAGAGATACAGTAAAAAGGAGAAACAGATCTTCAATCAAAGATCCAAGCTCAGTCGTGAAATATTCAAAACTCCATTAAATCCGCCTCTTCCCGACGCCCTCCTTCCCCTCTATTCCCATCATACTCCGCGCTCCCCTTTTTCGCTCATAAATACTTTGATGCTCTGATTGAGTTGGAACAGGGCACGATTCAATTCTCCGAAAATTCGGCAACGTGCAGACTCGACATAGCAGCCTACTCGCTCGTTATGCAATACATAATTGAGGCGTCATCGTGAGCAATCCTCCCTCGGGGAATTGTAAATAATGCCAATTAATATGAAATACGAGTGTTATGGCGAGCATAAAGTCGAGAAAAACGCCCGAACGAACGCAGACTGCATACGCGATTTTTCACGGGATCCGCGCAATTTTATCGAATAAATTTGTATGTCGCACGACGGGCGCAGGTTTGCTGGCTAATTGGATCGTTTAGAGTTTCGATATTTTTTGTGTCAGATGTGTTATATTGGGGATGATTGGTGCTGCGTATATAATTGGTGCTTTACAGGCTTCAATTTCTCTTCTTTATTTTTCAGATTTATAAAATCATATAATAGCTGAGTTGATTATACTAAACTTGTTTGATGCTATTGTCGTAAAATAATCTGGCGTTTGTATTATATATTATGATGGATTTTAAAATTTATTTTCGAAAAAGAATGGAAAACAAAGAAAACGTTTCGGTGTACCACTACATCCACATAATATACACCTACAACAAACTTCGAGAATTGCACATAAGCCCATAGAGGTCAAGCGCGAGCATCACTGCTTTATATACTCCCGCTCTATTTTCGTCCATCTAGATTACGTTCGCACAGCTGTTCGCGAGACAGTCGGACTTGGGGTATACATGGAAAAAAATACGTATAAAAATCCGAGTGTATACCTTGCTCGCGCGCATCGAATCGTTAATTTTGCCGCGATTCCCGCGAAAGTCGTCCGTTGGCGTGCGACTCGTGTAAATACACGGACCGAATATCGCGAGCGCGAAAAGCGATGTCGCACGTTTATTGGGAATCCGATACTCCAGTGCAGGCGAGTCTTTGGGTGTCTCTTTGAGAATATAAGGTGTGAGACGTACGATTTTTGCAGTTTTTAACTGTATTCAAGAGCAAGCTACAGACGTTCATTTTCTTTATAAATTACTGTGCGTACATTTCAAGTCAGCGAATTGTAGCTACACACTCTCAGTCCGTGAAACTTCCTCGTCGTTAATTAAAGTTAGAATCTGCTGCGTTCCTGCATCGCATAGTGTGGAAAAAAGATGGCAGTAGAGAATAATGTGCTTGCGAGACACAATCACGTTCAATCGGGCGCACGCGCCTAGCATCGAATTATAAAATGAATTAAAAAATCTGCAGGTTGTAAATTATACAAGTTTGAGAACAACAGTTCGGAAGCCGATACGCGGAGCTCCCATAGGTATATACTGAAGATTAAAGTTTAAAAACGCAATTCATTGCCGCCGCTCTCGTGCTTTGAAAATTCCATCTTTCTTATTAAAGAAGCTCGCATAAAAAGCCCATTATGAAACTTTGTCGCGCGTATCTCCCCCTGTCCAGGCTTTTTCGCTGAAAAACAAAAACTCGTACACTATGTGCAGCACACGCAGTGCGCACACAAAAAGTATCCATTTCAGGCGCATAACGAAGCAGCGTGTCCACCAGAGCCGCGCGCGCTCGGAACAAAGAGAAGATAGAAAGGACAAAGATATTCCAAAATTGGAGAAGCGGATAGACGAGGCGCGGAGAGGTGAGGTACAGGCGCGAAACACGCGTAGCGGTAACCGGACGATGTCCGGGAAAGACCGGGCTAATTTTGCTGTACAAGCCAACTCTTCTCTCTCTCGCTCTCTTTCTCTTTCTCCCGGCCCTCCATACGAATAAATAGCCTCAGCCGCATCAGTGACGCGAGCTTTTCGTCTACCTATGCAGTGCGCCAGCAGCCTGTTCGCGGTGACACCGGCCTGTACCTATATAGCTAAAGAGGAACTGCTGATGCGCGCTTTCGCGCACGACTTGCTCTCTGAGCGTGTCGCAGCTTTTGATGCCTTTAGATTTGTATTTTGTGCGATTACATGTGATATTGCTTTTTTTATAAAATCTGTTCAACAATTAAAAATGACAATTTTGAATAGAAGAGACATGAGAACTTTCTCAAAGAGAAAGCTTTATAACGGTGCAAATTTTAATTGAAATCAGAAAATGCACGACATTGATTATATTATAATAAAATAGGCCTAATCTATATAATCTCTTTGAAAAAGTAATCTGCTGAATTTTTTAGCAGCGCTATTATAACGCCAAACTATAAAATAAACTCTCTCATCAAAAGCTTAAAAATACGAAAGTCATAAAAGCTCAAATCTCTCTATTCTCAAAAAAGTTGCTCTCATCGAGCTATATACTCGACGATTACGTCGAAAGACGATAATCAACAACTCCCCCTTCTCCAGGAACATCTCGATATTCTCGAGAGCAGCAGCTGCGGTGCAGTCAAGAAGGGAAAAGCCGCTCGCACGCGATCATCTTTCGCGCTCGACGCTTTTCACGCGCGCGAGCTGCGCACGTGATGCGCATTACACGCGCCGACGATCATCGCGGGAACACGAGCTGCACGCGCACCATCAGCGCACAAGCCTATATACTGCGGAAGAGGATGTTTATAGTACTGGTTTGATGAAATAATTAGATGTATTGATTTTGAAGAAGCTGGATGCTTTCCAAATTTTTGACAGTAACATTTAATTTTTTGGAAAGCTAAGTTATTGGCATAAAGTTCTTGATTATGTTTTTGAATCACTTCAATAATGAAGTGCTTAAAACTATTGACGTTATTACTATACTGGTGCAATAACATTGGAGTGTCATGTATTATTGCGCAAAATACAAAAGCTTCTACTTTAAATAAAAGAAAGCAGTCAAAACTATATGATACAAAAGTACATTAATCCCCATAAAATCTGCGGTTTCCAGCCATAGCCATAAAGTCTCCAGAAAGAGCTTTTCAAAAAAAGCACCGAGCCGAATCCTACTACTCCTCCGCGCACACGCTCGCGACGTGGGTGTTTCGTATATACGTGCGCGTGTCAGTAGCCTGATGCAGCGCCGGCGTGGGGACCCTAAATTAACGCTGTTTTGTAAACAACGCGCGCCACGCCGGCCACTCTCAGCTGCGGTTTTACGAACTCGCGCGCCGATCTTAATGGAACTAGCTGCTGCAACGATTTTGCAATACCGCGCGGGTTCGATGACTGAGAGAGTCACGAAATGTTTAAGGTTTTTCTTTATGGACGGGAGAGTGCAGAGATATTGTTAGATTTTTATTAATGCCACGTCTTCGTAAGATAAGTCGATGATGAAACTTGAGATTAGATATAGATGTAGATTAGGTATAGATGATTGATGATTGACAGACCAACAGTTTGATAATTGAAGTGCGAAATTATAGAACAGTGAGGATGAATAATGGATAAGTGAATTATTCACTCGGATTTGAAAGTATACTATTTCTGCTCATTCCGAAGATCGGCGTAAATAAAACGCATCGGTTACTAAAGCTTGCAATAAGGAAGCTTTAAAAATAGATCGATCGATCGAGCTACACGGAGCACACGAGACTTGCAACAGCAGCAGCAGCAGCAGTATACCTCATGACCCTCTTCCAAAAACGCACAGCACTATTTCGAATAACAATGTTTCACAAACTATATTCTTCAGTATTGCAAGTCGAAACACACAAAGATGCTCCTTGCAAACTCCTTGTTGAATTATAAAAATCGCTCGAATAACACTTAATTAGAGCAATCAGTCGGCGGTCGATCGATCGATCGATCAATCAATCAACGAGCTAACAATGGAGAAATCGAAGCACGCACAGAGAAAACTTACGTAATTCCTGAAGGACGACATGTTGCCAACAACTTGCTCCAGTCTCCGCTTTCGATCGACAGCTCAGCCGCGCAGCGACAGCAATTCGCGCAAGCTCTAGCACTACACCAAGAGCAGCGGTATAACAGCACTCCGCAAAGCTCTTGTCGATAGAAAGAAAATGACCGATCGCCGAAGGGCTATAAAGCCGAAGAAAATTGCAAGTCGCGCGCGTTTCCTCCTCCCCGGGAGGAGAGACGAGAAAGTCGCGCGCCGCGATAATATCGCGCACACTTTCTGGTTCGCGCGCGAGGAGCCGTTTCGGACGAGGCTCAGACCCTGAAGAGCCGGCGACCCCGGAGAACGCACGTCGCGCGTTTCCGATCTTTCTCTCTCTCTCTTTCTCTTTCTTGTGTGTGTGCGTTTGTGCGCGAACGCTTTCGTCGCTCAGCGCCGTTCATTCGCTCTCTCTCTCTCTGCTCGGCCGGCGAATACCCTCACACATGCTCGCTCGCGCGCAGGCCCTATTTTAAGAATAGCCTTAATCTTCGCCTCTCTTTCTCCCTCGTTGATCTCCGCCTCTCGCTCTCTTTCTTTCTTTCGTATACGCGCCATGCTCCTCTTCTTTGCCTGTCTTCTGTCTTGTATTCGAATGCTGGCGCGTGAAGATCGGGTTGTTGCTGCTGCTGCTGGTGGTGGTGGTGGTGGTGATGCTGCTGTCGGTGTGTGGTATAGGGCCGAGCGTCGTCGGACCGACGTCGCGCCGCCGCCGTCGCCGACACGTTGTCGGGGGAAGGGAGGACCGAAGGAGAATCTGTGTGAGAGAAAGAGTGAGAGAGAAGGGGATGTGTAAAGGCGCCGAAAGAGCTTTGGAACGAACGCCTGGCTGAGCTAAAGAAAAAAGCAGCGAGTCTGTATGTGTGTGTGTGTAATGTGTGACTGCGTCGATGTGGACGTGTATGAATGTTTGAATCCCCTGCACGCTGCACGTGTTGGTTTGTGTCTTACACTTACGGTTGGACCAGTGTGTGCCGGCCAGATTATTTTTTCCGGCGAGACTCGAGGCAGGGACGACTGGTGGGGGAAAAGCAAAGATACGTGTAACGAGAGATCGATTTCTGCGAAATCGATGAGTCGCCGAAGCTTCGGTTCGCTCTTTTACGGTATATCTAGATCGTTGAACTCTCAGCATTGTTTTTCTTCGTTTTGAATAATAATATTTTATTTTTTTAAATTATTTTTTAAGAAGACCAGTAAAAGACCCCAGCTTAATTAAGTTATATGCATCAGGAAAGTGCAAATTTAGAAATTCTATGAATATACACATTGTTTTGGAGTTTTAATGCAGCACGAAAGATATTACATGCCTTAAAAGCAGTATCTAATTAGGTGAATTTGAGCTCTGTCATCTATTAATTCAACAAAACTAGAAAAGCTAATCTCGAATCGTTGAAACGTAGAAAAAGTAGGAGTATGCGCTCGCTAGCTTACTCCGGTTCAACTTGTGAGCTTGCGGTTACTCGGTGAGGAGCGGCATCCCTGCGGTTTCTTTGTGCCAGTGGCTCTACTGTTGAAACTTTGTCAGTAGTAGCACAGTGGAAAATCGATTTGCGAAAGGAGCGCAGATGCTCGCCGAGGGTTTCAGCTTTTGTTTGAGTGTAGTATTTACGATGCCAATCTCGAATGATTGCAAAAATTTAGCGCGAAAAAAAATTTATTGCTGGAAGTTACTGTTTGAATTCTGACATTGTTGCGAAAATGAGCTTACTTCATTAGCAATGATTAAAAAATTAAATAAAAAATCACTTTTTGAATGATAAGCATATTCCACGAGAATCTCATTTAGATATGTACGATGTTTGATAGAATACCTGACTCAGCATACCTACCTATACTAACAAGGAGTGCCCAACCTTCGAAAACCGGATTTGACTGAAACTTTGGGATTTGGCAAAAATTGACAAAAATGAATGGAGATACCTTTTTATAGTACAAAGTTCCAGTATAGGTACTAGAGTGCCAGCGAACCTGTATCATTTGCTAAAATAGAAATGACTAAATTCATGCTAAAAATGATTAAAATACATATTTGAAGCTTGTAATAAACAGTATGACTACGTGGATCATTGGTAGTTTATATTGGTACAAACAAAACCGACATAGTTATACAAGTTAATAATAAAGCTGTTTTGCTAACTAAAAATGCAAATTACGCTAATAAAATGTTATACGCTAATATTTATAATAATGATTTAATTCATTGAGCTACATTTTATGTTACAAACGCACCTAGTTGCATTACTCGCAAGAAATTGTGGTATAAACCACATATCTTATCGTTTTTATGGTAAATGCAATTGATTATGACATTTTACTTAAATTGCCATTAAAAAATTAAAATAATCATTCTTTTTCCCCTTATTAGTAGTTTTTGAACCGGCGAACTAAATATTTTTGTTATAAATCTTTGAAGCTTTTAAATAATGATCAGAAAATAGAAGACACTGTCATTTTTTTGTACGTCAATTTGATTATTTGATTTCGATCATTCAATTTGAGTATTTTAATTCATTAATTTAGTTCCGGAGGGGGGGAAGTATAATTAATAAAAAGCATCTCTTAAGAAAATTACAATGTTACAATAGTTAATAATAAATAAATAAGGTTGAGGATATGCATTTGAATATTGGAATGATTTTAAATATTTTGAATCGCGGACATAATTGAGAAATTAATAAACAGGTAAAAAATAATCACTTCTCAATATTTACCGTCACGTTTGAATTTTTAGTGTTAGTGCTGCCAGCAGTGGAAAAATGTCAAAACTTTATCCTTGTAGAAGTAGTACTCATCCCATCGGTTAACGGGATTAAATCCAACAGTCGGTAACCGATACCTTCTGCGAGAAATTTCAGTTCCAAGCTCGCCACAAGGTGTCACCGCCTGTCAATTCTCAGTGCAACAAAAATAACGCAAGCCTGTCGTAATGGTCTAATATTATAAATAACCAAGATTTTCGTTTAAAAATACCACCTCATCATTCAATACCCCGTATGAATCACGCGTTTAATCTCGATTCCATCCTACAAAAGTCATTTGCTATTATAATAGACGCTGTAAAGCAAACTAACCCCGTTCGGTATTTAAAATTATATGATTCCTGTCCTCGCCGACTGCTAAAGCTCAGCTGCTGGCAAATTTGAAACTTAGTTGACTGCGACAAACGCGAAAATTAGCGAACCTGACTCACGCGACGCGCAACCGATTAATCAGCGGGTCTCGAGATAATCGCTTGTGAAATGCTGAAAACTTTCGATACGCACTGCAAGAACTCAAAGTCAGTAGGATGAGGTAGAAAGTGGCGAGCTTTGCTCAGATTCACCCAGAAATATTTCGTTCCCGATATAGGAGCCGCGCGCATATAAATATATCCGACGCGCCGCGGCTCGCAATAAAAGTATCAGCGTGAAATTCCTGGTACTCTTCCGCCCGCCGAGAGAGACAGGAGAGAGTGCGTGCGAGAGAGAGAGAGGTGGATTTCAGTGGGCCGAGTTGCATAGGGTTGATTATTACTTTTGGCTGCTTGGGAAAGGAATGTGGGTTTATTGTCACGTCTGGTGCATGCTCTGCAAAGACTATTTTGATTTTTGTTTTAGTTAAGGAATTCTCAATTTTTGTTTTGCTATAATATTGTCATACTTTTATATTCAATTAGTAGAATTTAAAATTAATTTTTAAACGAAACGCAATCTCAATAATCCGCATAATTTTTGGCTTTAGAATTAGCGTGAGTTATTTACGAGTTTGAAAGCTCTATAAGATTTATTGATTTGGCTGAACACGAACAATAACAGAGTTTATGCACATGTTAGCAAGAAAAAGACGTAACTCTTAGCCATAACAGTTGAGTTTAGCAGCATAATATTATTATTCAAACTTTTATTGAATTTGAGTAATATTTTTGAAAACTATTAAATGATATATTACCAAATAAGATTTCAGCATTTAATTATTGTTGAGATATAGATTGTCAAATTTTCAAATGTATCTTCGTTATGCAAAGAATGCTATTAGGAGAGAAATAATTATATTTTACCTTGTAATTATTATAGCAAAAATATTTTAAATTTAGTAATGGAACAATTTGAAAACAAAATTATTTTGCTAAACTTTGTATTCTTACGCAATAAACTTTTCATATCCAGTGAAGCTTTGGATCAGTGAAAATTTCTGCCCGGCAAAATGGAAAACCTGTTCGTGGCGCATCGCGTCCCTAAAAATATACGGAGAGCAGCTCCGCGAGCGAGGAAATATTTTCCTCGCCGAACGAAAAGCAGCAGCTCAAGAGTCGAAATAGAATTGGTTAGTCATCCTAATTTCTTTTTGGCGCCTTACAACGAAAAAAAAGCTGAAAAACAAGAGCAAAAACTCCGCCAACTCACACAGGAACAGCTTGCAAGTAACCGGTGCGCATCATTTCACCGGTGATTTTCCGCACATCTCGTCTGTAGAGAAGTGAAAAATGCGTTTTAATATTAAATGCTACGACGCGAGGCTCGACGAAGCTCTCTCTCGCACTTAATAATCTGCGAGGAACGCAGGCTTGGCTGCCAAAATACGAGAAAATAACCGGCCACTGGCTTTCACTATGTAGCGTTGTATCGCAGCTCCTAGTCGCGACGATGTAGGAAAACTTCGCGTCCGATTACGCGCATTTTAGTATCTTCATTCTTAAAAATAAACGACTAGGTTTTCTTCATCGTCAAAGATGGAGAGCTTTTTCGATTTTAAACTGACTCCGACGAGTGTCAGTTTGTGATGGATGAGCACGGATATTTGTGCGATATGTCGCGTTACAGAGGGCGAAAATTTGAAATTAATGCATGATGATTTATTTATTTACAGGGGTTATAGTTAAGTTATAGTTGAAATTTTAAAAAATATTAGATTCTTATTGTCGATGATATTCAAGTCATTGTGTCTTGAGGGTAAGTGCACTTACAAGCGGAGAACAAGGAGTCTAGGAGCTTAATTTTATTCAAACTCTTGCATGTGTCTCTTTAAACGCGTATAACTTTGCTATAATAAATACTTTACAGTTTTACATACAACGTACATACATAAAGTACGATAAATTTATTTTTGTTTAAAAGGATTTTAAAGGTGAAAATATTGTTTACTTCAAAAGATACAGGCAATTGAAGATTTTATCGAAATTTAATAAAATCTTTAATCACCTGTATCTTTTGAAGTTTGATTTTATTATAGCAAAGTTATACACGTTCAAAGAGAAGATTGGGCTACCGGACTGCATAGTTTTCTTTTGTTAGAGTTATAATTGAAGTTTAAAAAATATCAAATATTAGTCACTTCTTGTAGACGACGTCCAAGTTATATGTATGCGAAATATCCTAAAAAAATATATGAAATTGGTTCCGTAGATTTGTACACGTACATTATTACTTACCTTAAAATATCTCTAACCGAGAAATTTTTTTCTCTCGTAATGAGAATCTATAGCCAAATTCTCATTACGAGAATCTAGCTATATTATGTCTTAAATACTTCATGACTATTGTCCTGCATCAAAGAAAATATTTCAGACTGATCGTAAACTTAAAGTAACCCTCAAACTCAATGACCGGATCGTCGTGTTCTGATTTCTTGTCGTTTACCTTTCGGCACTAAAACTGCGAGTTTCTATTTCTGTATTGCAAT
Source organism: Cecidostiba fungosa (assembly GCA_900474305.1). Lineage (NCBI taxonomy): Eukaryota > Metazoa > Arthropoda > Insecta > Hymenoptera > Pteromalidae > Cecidostiba > Cecidostiba fungosa. The sequence continues at coordinate 1,143 of UCOJ01001277.1, read as the reverse complement.
ATAAGACACAATTTTGTAGATTGAATTTTAGCTCTCTGCTGATTTTTTTAATGAAATATAATAATTACGTTTGCATAAGATAGGCCCCTTTTCAGATATCTAAAGCGGATGGCAAGTCACTCATTTTGAGCTTCAGGGTCGAAATGGCTTACTACCCCCCGCTGCTCAAAAATAGTCAAATTTTTGAAAATTTAAAAAATTTTAAATATTCTGAAAACCTTAAAATTTTTTAAGTTCATGATTTTTGATTCAAAATACGCGTCTTTCCATTTTTCCCTTATATGAGTGATAAGAAGAAGGGCCTATTTTGATTATTATGTAACACACACTGTACGTTCTAAGAGATAATACTTATGTACCTATTTTAGGATTAAGCAAAGGGAAATTATTATTGTAATCAAGAATAATCAGTATTATGGTTACAAGGAATATAATTTTGAGAGATTTATTTCACTGTGGTAATTTATGGAAAGTTTCTGCGTTAACTTGTGCATTTTCAAGGAGATAACATTTAATAGATAATTTCTTTCGTCTATATGGTGCTGTTACATACACGGAGAAAACTATTGAACACGCCCGAGATTCTCGGGCAAATTGCCTGATTATATTTTATAAATGTGTGTATATGCCAAATACGCATGCTTGTTGTGTTGTTAAAATGTATTTTTTTAATTGGCTAGCCAAATTAGACTTTTTTACTCGGCATGCGCATATCTGGCTCCATTTATAGCTGTTTTCGCTAGACGGCGCCAGTGATGACCTTACGCGCTACCTACCTTACCGACCTGTTACCTGTTACCCTTACCGAATGCCTGCTCCAGTAAATCAAGCTTTTAACCCTATTTAACACATTGCAACAAGGATAATTTGTTTTAAATCGTAGAAAAATCGTCTGAATGACATACTTTAAGTATAAAAAGTCCGATTCCCGTAACATTATTATTATTTTGCAAAATTGATAAAAGTCGCAAAGTATGATTTTGCGCCTACTTCATCGAGAAAGAGATACATTGTTTCGGTATTGACATTTTAATTTGAAATATTGTAAATAGATTTTTATACAAAAATGAAGATAAAAATTATGTAATAATATGGAACGAAATATTTAAAATTAACAATTATGTGCAAGCTATAATATACAAT
>UCOJ01001276.1:0-35736 GCA_900474305.1 Cecidostiba fungosa | reverse complement strand
TATATATATATATATATATATATATAATTATAGACTTGATATAATCATTAAAACATCAACATGCTTTTAAAATGACCTTCAACAAATATGATACTGCAGTTCACATACAATGAACATGTACGTAAAAAAATTCTATTTCAAAATAGATATATAGATAGATATTTTATTAAGAGGTGTCAGAGTAACAATCTTTGTATACTTTATTGATATTTTTGTCATCAATAAAGAAATACTGTTTTATTAGAGTTTGCTAGCAAAATTAAAACAAAGAAACGTATAAGTTCTATAATGATGATTCTCAATTCCATTGCTAATGCTAATAAAAAATAAAAAATTTTAGTAAATTACAGTTATAGATGCATCGGTAAAGCAGATTATATTCCTTGACACCCCCTTTTACCTTCATGCTCAACAATTACCAAATAAGTTAGCCCTTAAAAAGTCTCACACCTACCTTAAACCCATTATTTCTGGCAACCTCAACGCTGTTTTCGACGAGCAGATTCGCGAGTCCCCTACCTCGGAAGTTCTCGTCGACGCTGAGAATGCGGCACTCGAACAGCTCGTCGACGTCGTATTTGTCGAATAGGTCCACTTTCTCATTGATGCTATACAGCAAACCGAAGATGCTCTTGAACTTTTCATCCTGGAGCTCGGCCAGCCGACGCTCACACTCCTCGCGTTCGCCTTTCTTTATAATACCGTTCAGCGCGGTTCCTGCAATCTAAGAAATGAAAACAAAATTTTTTTATTATCGACCTTCTGTTTTATCGACTGAGACGAAGTTCTTTTTTCCCTATACTTCTATACTATATCAATACTTTTTTCTATATACAAAAACGAGTGTTCGCAAATAACACACGCGAATTATAATTGATTCAATTATTGTGATGTATATACAAAGAATTTTTCATTAGAAATAGCATGGAAATGTAACGGCAAGAATTTCTTGCTCCCTTCAGTTCGTTATTACGCGCAGCAACAGCCCGACAATATATACATATTACGCTCGAGTCAGAGCATAGGAAGGAGAAAGTGAGCGATACGGCTTGCGTGACAATGCACGTTCGTCAAGGGCCGACAATTGAAATTTCGAATTCACTGAGCATTCACAGCTGTTGAGAATGGCATTCGAGAATTTGAATACGGTACAATTTCACAATTTATTGGGGTTCAAGTTGAGATTGATATAGTTATAGTGTCATGTGCCTAGAAAAACATGCGTGAAAATTTTGCGAGATTTAAAAAAATGAGTGTAAATACTCCCGTGTGGTCAAAGTTTAGAGTTCTAAGTTAGACCTTTAGCAAAAGTACATTATTAATTGTTATGTCTCAACTGTTTTTTCAATATAATGCATCAATATTGAACCCTTTGAGAAAAATTGATTTCCTGTACCCAAAAATAATGGAAGCAGTACAGGTTGCACCTATTATTAACTGCAGGTTATTATTACCTATCTACCATTTTTTTAATAAAATAGATTTAATACATATATATGCTGTACCAAATTGGTCAGTATAGAGTTTCATCCAAGAACACAATATTCGTATAAACTGAATATCGTATATGTTTTATATAAATTCAATCAATATTCAATAGAGAAAGTTAAACTCTGTGACCCTTTCCACGCTTTAAAGCAGGAGCAGTTTTTACTGTCAGAAAAAATTTGAAAATTGATTGTCAACCACAAACCATAGATGTTTAAAATACTTGCTGATTTAAAAAAAATGTTGGTAACGTTGTTTCCAATTTCCAATAAGTCTCCCTTGCGAAAGCTCCAGAAACTTTCGTCCGAAACTTCCAAAAATTCAAAATTTTCATCGAACATATTCCTGAACCGTTTTTATGGCACGGGTTCAACAGTACTGCAGTGCATGAAATGACAAGATAAGATTCAAAAGAACTATTTTAGTTGCGAAGGTTTTATTTCGCTAATTTTAGCTATAAAATGGCACATTATCTATGATTTGCACAGCAAAGAGCCGCAGAAAGATTATCGCGATCTATAAAGAAAACTACGATGGGTACTCAAGCGAATTATCAGGTGCTGGAGTTTTTTTTAAGAGAATTTTATTTTTACACGAGTATAAATAATCATGCTTTTTTCAATCCTTAGGATGAGTCTAAATCGACGATCGATACGCACATTCGACGTGGAAATTGAAAAGATTTGCGATGAAGTCAGAGAAAAGAAAAAAAACCAGAGATGGAATATTCCACGAGCACGAAAATTGCGGTCTCATTAGGCAAAGCCAGGAAATAATCCTCGGGGGAATGAAAATGTCATCAATCAGGATGGTGTACGTGACTCCCGGAGATTAATCAAGCTCGAAAGGGATTAACTTGCGACCCCCGAAAATGCTCTATAGGTGAGTGCAAAGCTCTTTTATATTCTTTGCGTTAATTTTTTAGCCGATATATATGCAGTTGGCTTTATTTATAATCACCCTTTTTCACGTGTACGGAATTATTTATGTTTGAAAAGTACGTAAATCTCTACGACCCTCCCCTTAACTCTCGAATATTTACATAGGGTTGTATATATTTCTTCTTGAAATAGGCGGACTTCAGTCGATACCGAAGTTAATTAATTTTACAGTATTTACATAAAAGCTATACGTTCCCTTTGAGGCTATAGGTACACATACAACTCGATACCGCAAAGAGAATTAATTTTCTATTTCTTCGATCGATTCAAGTAAAATAACTCACTTTTAACTGAAATATTTAATAAAAAAAAATGCCTCCTCTATGTAAACAAACTACAAATATAACGAAAGTTACGAATATAACCCTGCATCAAAGCTATATGTATATACAGTATAAGCTTTTACAAGCCAACCATACCTTTCCATCCTCATCGACGATCATGAGTGACATCTCCTGAGCCAGGGTCAGCAGACAATGCCTCTCGAGTTCGACGTGCGCCTCGCCCCTCTGACAAAGCCTAACAGCCCTGTTCAGTGGCTCATCCGCGAAGAAATTGTACTTGAGGTGTTCTATGACATCCTGATACCGGTCGGCCGGAACCAGCTCACAGCGCAGACCGGCCGACGACATCCCTCTTAGTTTACGAATATTTTTTTCTTTTGTATCTCTCTTCGAAATCAGCTGGTACGACTCTATACAATAATTTATAGATATAATACTGCGAGGCGTGTCGTGCGTCTGAGCGCAGGAGAGCAACTGACTCTCTCTGGGCTTCTAGTACGGAGACTGAGTCGAGTGCGCATGTGAGCTTTAATTCCGTCCTCTCTATAGCTACTGCGCCCCTGGACAGAGAGAGGGGTTCTCTCTCTCTCTCTCTCGCTCTCTTTTTGATGTATCTGGCACGTGCGCGCGTGCTCCGGATGTGTCTGAAGTTTTTGTTGACGGGGTTGTTTTTTCTTTTTTTTCGCTGGGAGTAGCCTTTTAGATTCTTTTGAAGTTTGTGTACACTGAATTTCGAGAACGAGTTGACCTGATTATAGCGAGATTGATATGGGATTAAGTAGACGCGAGGTGGTTTTAGTCAGACGAGAATATGCCTCTCGGTTCTGACTAGTTTATTGTTTAATTTGAAGTATGAGTTTGTATATCGAAGCTGAACTTGTTGAATATTTCAACGTACTTGCAGTTTTGTTGGACAGCCAATTGTTACTTGTAACTCTATTGTTTTTTTTCCTAGGACACTTATATCTAAAAAATTACGCTCAATATCTTATATATACCTAACTTATTATCATAATATAGCTTGAATCGGATGCCATACAAAACAATCTTGGGTCTCCTACTATAACAAAGAAACCTTCTTTCAATCCAAAACCCCTGCACCAAATATTAATTATTACTACTATACAATTTCGAACAAAGGTGCACGAGCTGTATATATACAGAGACACGGTTCGAGTTTGCAGCACTATATTATAAGTGTAGTACAGAAAGGGAGAGAGAGAGAGAGGGAGCGAATTGAAACGTAGTTTATTAAGTGTTCGCGGTGACGCAGTCTCCCCTTGGGAGGCACAAGTGGGATTTGAAGTGTATAGCAATGAAACAGATGGGGATAGCAGTGCTGAGAGAAGCCGGAATAATGACAGGGAAATTGATTTTCCATCCGAGTTCATTTCGACGACTATATGCTTCTCTCGCATCAAAGTTATTTTACACCGACGAACTCTCGTATATATATTTTATATACAGTTCTGAGCTTCGATCCTATACACACACCATAAGAATAAAATTGGAAACGTAATATTCAATGCATAAAATGACAGACGCATAATAATAATAAGGGTCACAGTGACAAAGACTATCGTATAGTCTCGTTCGCGTTATAACGTACAAAGAAGAATTTAGCGAGAGGAGACGACAGTTCAATGAGGAGATAGCTCGACATTGGTAAAGTTGTATAGCAGTCCACCTCTAATCGAAAACCAATGCAAAGCTGTAGTACTATAAGAATCGATATATGTGTAATACACACACGCCTCCAGACAAATAAAATAAATCCGCAGACCAATTACGATTTCCATCGAGAAGCGAAATTCCACTCGAGCAACTAACTTTTATATTGGCCATACCCTTCCGATCATGCTGTGAGCTTCCTCGTCCAGAGCGATATATATTATAAGAGCTTAAAAAAAGGGCACCGCGTCATTTAAATTCCCGCGACGGCTTATCAACGTCAGTAAGTATATACGTGTACGTGCAACGGAAAGGTATATAGAGGTGTGCGGCAACGTGTCCGAGCCGAGTACGGAAAAGGGTCCATCATATTGATTGACCCAGTTCAAGGCGCCTCTGCTGCCTATGAAACTTGCTCTCTCTCTCTCTTTCATGTAGGTATATATACAATACACGTATACATATACACTTACAACATATAGCGATACGACAATGCACGATACGAAGGTGATGGTATAATAATGAAGTGTACAGTCGACACGTTTTATTATTATTTCATCTGGTGAGTTGTAATTTATCATTTAAAAATACATAAATCTGAGTTTAAGAGAGGTGTCGCGCGCGTGTACTCGCGTGATGAAGGGTCATTCTTACTGAACTCGTATACGTATGTATTAGGTATTACCGGATAAATAATAGGCTTGCGCTAGCTCGTCATTTTTTTTGATTGGGTGTTTAGGGATTGTGTATTATGTTGTTACGCTTGATTGTGTTTTTTTTATTTGTTGTGATTTATAGAGGTGAGGATCCAATCATATGGTTTGATTGCGATTAATGAATTGTGTAGATTGCTTGATATGTTTTGAAATGTTCAGTTTCAGTTGTTATATATAAGTCTCTTCATTGTGTACACTCTGAATTTTACAGACTTTTTGAACGATGAAATCAAATGATCTGCAAAAGTCAATTCAATATTAATAGCAGTGCCTCGATTTATTATATTTGGATTGGTTAATTTAGAAGTTATCACGCCAAATGTAACTATTTTCAAATCAATATTGCAAACCACAATCTTATCCTATTTCTGCTATTCCTCCTAAAAATAAAACGAAAAAAAAACTTTCCATTCCCGCCTACGCCAACTTTTTTCTTTCTCACCTCCGCAATTTTTTGCGCAACAGTCGCCTCTGCCTTCCCGCAGCACTTAACACCGGACATCCGCGAATCAGTTCCCTTCCTCCGTCCGACCATTGTCATAATCGACGCGGCTGTAAATTCAATTATACGCTCGTCGACCGGTCGCAAAATAAAGGAGAGAGAGAACCCCAGAGGCGCGAAAGTAACTAACTCGTTTAGCGCTATAACCTACTGCACGGGGCGTTTTCCCGCTCGAGTAATTGGAACGAACGGCTGTTGTGTGTAGGTGAGATTGCAGATGTTTTTTTCTACGAGGGCTGTGCAGGATGAGACAGGTCGAGGGTGCGATGATTGGAATTTTTGGGGTTGCTGATTGCTGGTGTGAGGATGAGATTAATTTTTGAAGGTTTTGATGAAGCTGTTACAGGGTCTACTATTTATTTTCTGTATATTTTTTTTACAACTTTTTGATGAAGAAAAAAAATTGTTTTTAAAAGTATTAGTAAAAGATAATTAAAATTTTTCACCGATCGAACTGAATAATATTATACATGAAGTAATGTACATCATTTACAATAACATAGCACGTACGGAAATAAGCTCTGATGCAGATATTTGAATTAAAGCGCATCGTCCCAAGACAACAGCATCGTCGCAGCAATGAATCCTCTCTGATATATATCTCGTGATTTGTTAAAATCGATTCCATACAGCGGGGCAAACACGTGGCGCGGCTTTCCATTGTTGGGATTTACGATGTTTTCCTTTCTCCTCGGGACGAATAAAGAACGCGAAACTGCACTGCACATATCGGGATATCCTTTATCTTCGTCGTAACTTTACATCAGCAAAGATTTATCGTGACTTCTTGTCCCTAGCTCAACCTTGAAACTTTTATCACCGGCGGATCAACAGGTTTGCACTGATACTTGCAACTGCGAGATTCGTATTATGCTTTTCTTTCGCGTTATTTGGAGATGATGATCGATTAATTACATTACGTTCACGATTTTCGACAAAATATATTGCTCAGAGCAGACGTGATGATTTAATTTGGAAAATATTGATAAGTAGGACTGGTCAGATATGCTTGTGGACTGATCTAGTTTGCACAGTGGTATTGGCAGGATTTTCATTATCTGTAAGAGGAGATGATTTCTGACTGTTATGATGGATAGTATTATATTATATAGAATTCATTGTACTTTTCGATAATCGAACTTGATAGAAAATTATTGTTATCGATGTTTACTGGATACAGAGATTGGCAAATACTATAATCTTGGCTCAACGTGAAATTGAGTTTGAAAAACTGATATTGTGTAGACATAAAGAATTTATTCGCTCGTATTCCAGGGACCAATATAGAATTACTGAATTTCGAGACAAGACGATCAATAAATTCTTCTCGTATGGTACATGCAGCTTCTCTTGCCATCCGGTGGTTGTGGAACAGCAGTCGATACTTATTTCAAGCATGCTGAAAGTTCCCGCCAAAAGGTGGCATTGGCAGTTCTATATTCAGATCCAATAGTTTTTTTTTTTAATCAAAATGGAATACAAGCGCAATAGATATTTTTTAAATATCAAAATTATGACGTAATTTTTATTACTTACTTATCGAGCAAAAGTAAGACTTAATTTAGAAGCTAAATTTATCAATAATCACTTTTTCTATTCAGTTTAAATAATTTTTTAAAACACGAAGAAACTATTATTTATCATCATCCGGATGATAAATAATACTGGGGCGAGATGAATTATGGAAGTGTACACGCAGTAACGTTTCATATTCAAGAGATGCCTCTGAATTTTCAAAAATATTTTCTTCAGGATTCCGTCATGCGTCAAATTATTCATTGGATTTGGATCGAACTTAGAAATAGCTTCGTATCCATAGATTTTTTAATGTGAACTTGAATTTTTCTCAAATTCAACATCTTGAAATACAAGAATTTCCAAAATAAATGTACGCGTAGAAGTCAGAAAATAATTTTATATTTTCTTCAGAAAATGCATAGAAAGAGAGATAGCTCTTATTTACTCTCTCCTGATGTATATTAGCCATCTGACGGTATACCGTATCGCTTTATCTCGCTTGTTATCTCGTGGCGACAGAATTTCGCTCTTTAAAGGAACAGTCGCCAGATAATACGATTTTTAGCGTAAGCTGACGTAAATGAATATGCATTGTGTTATAATCAACAAAAATGCTAAACATTCATTAAAATAATGATTAAGTCCTTTGAACTATCTCCGACATTACGAAATTTCTCTGGTCATTGAAATTTTCACGCCGACGAGCTTGAAAAAAAAGTACACAGGAAGAGTCAAGCTCCCGATATAGTGAAATTCCAGCTCCGAACTAATAGGAAAGTCAATCTGCAGCGGCTGCATAGGTTTATCTGCATACCTTTGATCGGGTTTGCGCACTTCCTGCTATGATCCCGCGAAGCATGTCCTCTTCTCGATGGATACCCGCAATTATAAGGAAGCCAATGCGCGACTCTTCAATGCACGAGATTACAGGGTATACCTGAGGTTTTTTGAAAAATTGAAGAACCAAAAAATATACACTGAAGAAGAGGAAAGAGAAAACTATTTTCTCTCATCATAAAGCCGATGTATCATTAAATATTTTGTTCCTTCTGCCTTGTTTCACAAGTTAGAGTCAGTGTTAGTCAAAATTTTCAGAACGTGTAAGTTTGTTACGTCGATTCTTTGGAGTATTCTCTAATAAATGAAATTAATGTATATAACCGTTTTATAACATGAAAAAAAATTTAGATTCAACGTATTTCAGCCTATAAAATGAGCAACATTCCAATTTACGAATTCACATTACACGAAAGGACGTCACCCCGACCAGTTATTAAAACAGCCAGAATAAAATTAAAATCACTGCAAGCGTCCTCTCGTCTGTAAAACTTGCCAGTTCTGTGTATATAAAACTACAGCAAAAGCGTCATAGCTCAAACGCATCCAAAAACCGTAGTCGCGGGTATAAACACGATATGCATCGGGCCGTGCTTCTGCAGGAAATTTGACGGGGTTGCATCGGAACCTCTACTGTCGTGACAAATTGCTCTTTCTGCTGTCAGATTCGACGCTGTATGCAGCTCACCGGAAAGCGAGTTTCGCTGTATATATCACGAGCTGCGTTTTTTCGATCCGACTACATAACTGTGTGGGATTTTTGTGTTGGAGATGATGCGTACAGTCTTTGTTTTGGTGACCCATTTAATTATGATACAAAAGTTTTCAAAACAGATGGAAAGTTGTTGATGTATTAGAAATTAGGGTATTTTGATGTAGTTTATAAAGATTATAATGAATTACATAAATAGCGACAAATTTCTTTATCCCGCAGTTTACTCTCTTGAGAGTATATTTATCGGCAATTTATGACTAAAATTCATAATACAGGATGCCTTCCCCATCCATAGCGACTGTTAAAATTGGGCACTAGGGTACTCCAAACTTTCGAAAATATGTTCTCTTACGCTCGCTCGTCGGATGCATTATAATAATTGATCTGCGTGCGTGCAAGCACATATGTAGCGACGACGAGACGATGTGAACGCGCGAATGGCTGAGCCTTCCGGCGCTAATGAGCGTTCTGGGGATCTCGATGTTTCATGCTTTGCACCCGCCAAATTACACACCCAAGCGATTTCGGACTATAGTCGTTGTATTGCCGACGACGGGCTGAAAATCTTAAAATTTTGAAAGATATTCTTTTTATTGAACACGTTTAAATTAGGTGACACTGATGAGAAGCAAATTTCGAGTGACTTTACCGACGACTTTTTCGTACGGTAATTCATATCAGTTACTTCTTTTCATAGCAATTGTTTTATTCAAAACCTTTGAGAATTGCTGCAATCTGCAGATAAAGCAAGCGAATAGCGCTTATTGTGTAATAATCCAATATCCTGTTTTACCGACGGAGAGAGCATATGAATTGTTTGTATACGTGTGCACATGGCGATCGTATAAAGCTTTCCGTTTTTAGCTTTTATGGTCCGAGCTATTTCCCGCCGATAGAGCTGACTGTTTTCAATTAGCTTAATGCAACGCGTTTTACGCGCACGTCTCGTGATGAATGAAACATTTTAGCGCCGCGCTTTCGGATTACGAGGGACTGCGATTTTATCGACTGGGCAAAAACGTACTGATGAATAACCCGACGTACGTGCAGTTGCGGAAGTGATTTTGTCGTAATTTTTCATAACTTCTCGCGTTGACACTGTTGCTTTTTTTTATCAAACTGTGAGAATCTTCTTTAATGATCGATTTGGCGAATTGCGAAATGGTATATCATAATTTTTGTAATGGTACGATTTGAATAGTTTTAATTGAGACTGATAGAGAGACCATTATTCTTAGATAGAGATAACATAGAGCGATGGTAGAAATTCATTTATCTTGCACAATTGTTAACATTCCCGTTCGAATGTGTATTACACAGTTTCAGCCAATTAGTTCGTCGAAGTATCGTAAATAAAAGCGCAGTTTTGCGGTTATCAGTGGCTATTGAAACAATGCACATATGTATTTCAAAATTTCCTTCTATAATATTATTCCTATATATTATTCGTAATATATAAAATGCCGTTATTATTATAAAGTCTGCCGGAAAGTATAAAAAGAACATTATAGGCCACACCGATAACGAAGGAAACACGACAAAAATAATCCTAACAACGTAGGCGCGTATTTCTATCGAAAACATTTGATTTATTTTCTTAGATGCCGTTTCGATGATTTATCGTGTATTTTCGTCCTGTCGATTCGCTTAAGAAAGTCCCTAATTGATTCTCTGTAGGGGACAAAAAAAAAAAAACAAGGAGAAAATAATTATGAAAGAAAAAGCATATATCGCTAGGTATATATTGGTTTTTGCCGCGCGTACGTCTATATAGAGCCGGAAAAATGAAACGGCTGGATTTCAATATTAGGAACGAATGCGGGATATCGAATTGTGAAAAGGAACGTGTCGGAGAAAGTTAAGAAGTCTTGTCGGGCGATCCTGCTCTTACTACTTCTTTTTTTAGTCTGGGTTTTTAAGAGAACACGAGCGATTTTATTGAATCGAAACTGCGAATAATAGACTGACGTGATTAAAATAAATCAAGTAAAAAAAATATTTCATGGTATTTGTTCATAGAAGCATAATAATAGATTTGAAAATGTCTATGGAAGAATGAAGATTATTGTATAGGAAAGAATAATAGATTCGACAAGTGAGTCTGACTAAATCTTTACTGTTTCTACTTGAATATATTTTTGTTGGTATAATATATACAGATTACTTGATTCATATGTTGTTATAAGACTATTATAATACTCATTAATACTAATCAAAAAGTCGGAGCATACTCTATTATAGCTGTACTCTTCGCTATCAAAAGCTAAACTTCTTTAGCTACAGTATAGCACAGCGATTTACATAATTCACTCTTACACCCTCAATACTGTGCGCGTCTTCCTCGACAATCAGGAAATTCCATCTCTACTCAAAGGCCAGAGACCATAAGTTGGAATCACCGTTTCCAAGCTCAATCTTCCCCCGTGTGTCCAAACACATCCGCTTAATCAGTGAGAAAATTCTCGCTACGGGAAGCATCGGCCCAAATACGGGCGAAAGACAGACGATGACTGCAGCCGATAAAGATTTCGCTTTCATACAGGCTTAAGTTCACGGAAAGTGTGTCGTCGGATTGATATTCATTATAAACGTGTTTACCTTATTATATTCTGGTCTATACAGAGGTTTCGTATACCTGACTTTTTTATCGCATGTGTACAGAGGACATATTTTGATCGACGTTATTCTATCAACTTTAACAACGTATTTCCGGAGTTATCGATATGGGCCTGGATATCGATTTTTTTCTCGAAATCCTATATATATTTTAATTTATAATAAAAAGAAATCCTGACATACCATTAAAAACTCCATCCAATTCGTCTTATGTATAAGGATATCCAATGGAAATAATAAAAACGATCAGCGAAACCAACCACAATTAAAAACTAAAATACTCAGCGGAAAAATCTGCGACCTCCCCATAATAAGCCAAGTACCCGTCCAGCCCAAAGAAAAAAAAAAGAATATAGAAAAGAGCCGTAAAAAACGAGAGCGAAGATAAAAGTGTATACAAGTGGCAGAGCAAACGAGAAAGAAAAATAGAGACACGGGCGGAAACGGCGAAGGTGCATCGATCATCCGGCCGCTGACAGCTGACGGGAAATTTATTCTCACGACTGGCGCGTTATGTATACTACCTATATCTACGGTCGTCCTCGTAAAATGAAAATCAGCAGAGGTCCTCGAAGCGGCCGATCGATTTCGCGACATAATATGGGAGGTGTGTGTAATTGATCCGCGAGAAATAGCCTGATGTGTAACCTGGAAATAAAGAGTCGCGTTTCGATGGTGTTGTGCGGATCTAGATCTATATGTACGTAGTCAAATAATAGTTATCGCGTGTTTACTGGTGGACTTGTACTTTTGACGGGTTGCTGATGTGTCGGCGAGTTAGAATAGAATTTAGAGTTCTCAGTTGGGCTTAGTTGAATACCGCGTTGTATACGAAGATTTATTGCAAGAAATTATACTTGCATGAGTATATTATAGTAGTTTCGTTGTTATCGGAAACTATAAATGAATTTATAATGTTGTCAGGTCGTTACTGGTTTAATCATCATAATTCAGTATCATTTTTTTTTTCTTTTGGTTTGTCGAAGAGACTATTATATAAAGAAGATATCACTGAAATCGCATTTGTCATTTTTCATTCGACTGAAGAGCTTGAGAAAGTAATTTAAAGAAAGAACCTATATACCTTTCGAAAATTGCGTATTACTCAAAATCTTTGCTCGCTATTGTGCAAACAAGTGAAAAGAAAAACTTCGATGCTCCCTCGGCAAAGAAAATGTAATCGTCGTTCTTAAAAAGAGTACAAGCGCGCAGCGTACTTCATAAAAAGTTGCGCGCGAGCAAGCGTTAAAGTGGTAAGCTCGAAAATAGCGAGAGCACACACAGCTGCAGATATAATCAGTTTTAGAAACTTTTCGCAGCGTAATCTTGAACGATAATGGCTGACTTTATGATTGACACAATTCTACAAACTATTATTACGGCAGCTGAGAATCGCCCGGTGCTTTGAATATTTTACGGTTCTTTTGCGGGCTCATTGTGCGTAGGTACACTTGCGCGTAAAGATTTTTAGCGGTTTCAGTAAATGCGCGGTCAGATTTGACCAGACGCTACGCAATTTTAATATCTATTTCGTATGAGATCAGCTTTTTATATTTAATTTATATATTTTAGTATAGAATTATTTTTAATATATAGTAATTTATATAAGTATATATTATAGCTTATTTGAAGTACATGTACGATTTTTTAAAATTGTTTATAAATGTCTTTTAATAATTTCAATTAGTTTTTGAAAAGTATCATTGAGTTTTAATTCGATTTAATTAAAATGTGTGCTGTGATCTCTTATTTCAAGTGTGAAAATCGTGAATACATGATGCGTACAGGAAAAAAATCTACAAAAAAGCACAATTAAATAATATCCATTGGAAATCCAGGAAATTGCGTACAAAGCGCATCAGAGAAATATTACGCATATTTACCACATTCTATAGCGATCAAAATAATTTGCACGAAACATTTTATTCATCCTGACTTTTCATCAAAATATATAACAAATTGAATATTCGAAAAATTAAATTTAAATACTACGTTCAATTTAATAATGTTATTCCAACAAAAAATAAGGAAAACCCACACTCGCGATAGAGATGCTTTTCCACACCCGTCGACAGCCGTCAGCTCGATCTTTGTTTTCTCTCGCAGTTTATCCTAGCTCTTATACTCGTCGCGTCTCAGGACACCGCTTTCTCGTCTCTTCATCGACCTTCAGACGCTGGAACATTCAAATTTCCTACCAAAAAGTTTATTCTCCCGGCGGGGAAAACTTTTTTCCCAAGTCTTGTCAGTCGAGTAAAGAAAAAAAAATGTATAATCAAGACCGATGACAGAGTGACATGTGGACTTCTTTGCTGTTATGTTCATTTAGTTGAAACTTTTGATATTTTTGAAAAATCGATGAATTTTAAACAATCGATTTATTTCTGAAACGAAGCGAAGCCTTCAGAATTTGCGGTACAGTAAACGCAAGCGCCAAACTGTTTCGAGCTTGTAGTTATACCAGCTATTGAGTTACCCTCGAGGATTATATACGTCCAAACCTCGGTGTCGGACAAACGCAGCTTGAGCTTCGAATTTCAAAAACACAGTCGAAGCCTTCGCTCGATCTTCCCGTACACAAACAAGCTTCGCTTTGATAAACACCGTTTCGATTGTGTATAGGTGTGTATATATATATAGTTTATATGGACAAGGCAGAACAGTGTCCGGACTGTTGTCGACTGATGTTTGCATTGGGTCGGTTCTACAATTGTTACGACTCGATTGACGGGGATCGTTGGGATGTTTCCTCGAATTTTTTGCAGTGTTTATTGTTCAGGGGAGAGCAGTTTAGAGAAAGCTGGAGTTTCGTACTTTTGGGCTTTTAGAGTAGTGACTATATATATATATGGAAAGTTCCTGCCTGGATTTTAATGCGGGAACCTCGTTTGTTTGGAGAGGATGAAGGGTTTACGTGTAAATTAAATTTTCTGTTTTTTCGGCACAGGAGATTTTTTGTTTTACAGGAAACAATAGCTGTAATGCAAATTAATGGGGTTACTCGGGTATAACACATTGATCCAAAGCATCAACTCTTAATATAATGGCGCAAGTAGTCCGAAATAAAATAAATGTGCCAATTTGTTCCGAGCGATTTAACTCAAAAAGTTTCTCCTTTCGTTTGCCAAAAGTTCTAACAAGCAGTGAGAGTGGCAAACTTTAAAAAGAAATTTTTGAAAAAAATAATCTTATTCCTCATTTTTCAAAAATCTGCTAATACGCACATAACTTTCTTCTTAAAAATATTCCAAGTACACCCATTATGATAATATCTAAAACGCCATCAGCACTCTATAAGCCAATGCGGAACAAAGACTAGCATACAAGTCATCCCCTTTAAACTGACTATAACATCCGCTTGAGCTTGGCTCTCTCTCTCTCTCTCTCCTCCTAAACAGCCTTGAAAAGCTCTGCCTGAAAGTCTGCACCTATACACGGCTACTTGCACAAACATACATTATGTATATGTATATTATACAGGAGGAGGAAAGTGTCTAGCAGCATTACTTCGTCGTCGGAGCTGTCGATTCCGCATACAAGTCTGGATAAAATTAATGTCTGGGATATTTCGCGAAGAGTGAAATCCCTGAAGTGAGTATACAGTAGGTGTCAGATTCTTCGATTTTTCTCGCGCGAGCGAGAGAGTTTTTATTTTCTTCTGACTATAAATATGGTAGAGGCTGATGCCTATACCGGGGCCGATAGTTCCGGCGGATGTAAAAGTGACGCGAAGGGTCTTATATTGGCAGCGGGAATCGACTCGTTTTCTGGGATTATTGTATTTCGCCGGGGTTAATGCGTGATTTGCTTGTTGGCTTGTATTCGCTTCGTTCTTTATTGAGTCAATCTATACAGTATTGAATAAGAGACATTTTTTTACTTCCAGTGATTGACAATGATAAAGCCTATTTAGTAATAATAAAAATAAATAATTGTTACTTATCGAACATCTTCATTGTTGCTAAATGGGTTTCAATAATTTAGTAGATTAATGCACTATAGAAATACCAGAAAAAATCGGTAAAAATTCCATGCATTCTTATTTATTAGAAGAAAATACGTTTCTGAATAATCAAGAGCATTAATAGTAGATAATTTTTCCAATACCGAACATCGAGCATTGAGCTTTAATACCACAAGAATCTCAATACTTCCCCGCAGCATTCAAGCACGGATTAAATAATCCATCTCCCAAAAAGCTTCTTGCCATCTCTCAAACACCGCAGTCGCAATGCGGACTTGCAACGACGCTCCGATCTCTCGAACGGCTGTAATACATAGAGGCAGAAACCGAGCATCGAAGAACGAACGATACGGCCCGCATTCCTCTGCCTATACATATAGTAGTATGTGATGTACATCGCCTAACACTTGGCTTGATAGTACATGATAAATTTTCTTTTGTTTGTGTATAATAGATGGTGGAAAATCGATCGATATTCGATTTTTTAGAATTATTTTGGAATCGCGTAGTAAAAGCGAATTGGCTAAAATTTGTTACAAGTTATAGCTAATATTGCTGTAACGGTATAATTAATGAGTTTGTGTAATTATGCATTCGTATCGGCCCATCAGATATACCGGAAACTTATCATACTAATGATAAATTATATTCTGATCGCGAAATCGAATCTCCAGGGTGATTATTCATCGAGGATGAAGTCCAAATATTCAGGGGAGTACATGCTATTGTCAAATGTTCTTAATCCGATTGTTATATTTACGTGGATCTATAGGAATGAACCGAAGCGTGTGTCTAAACTATAAAAATATACCGACAGTGTTCTAATTTAGATGCGATCGGAAGGTCGTTTCAAGTCTCAACTTTTTTTGCCTCGATTTGCGATGCTAACGACCGAATTAGATGTATTATTCCACTTAATTATTCCTGCACTTCACGCGACAACGATGTTGAGCAGCATTAATGAACTCTCCCGAGTGACTAAATTATACGCCGTTTATTCAACTACTAATCTTTGCAAAGTGCAAATACTTACACGTGTATATACTTATACAGTTATATCTGTAGTTCATTGGAAAAACGGTCACTTTCAAAGCCCCTTTCATCAACTTCATCGATTAAAACTAAAACTATAGCGTAGTTCTATCATTAAGCAAACAGTACATTTCAAAACGCACCGTATTCATCATCAACCATACGAAATCCATCTATTCACTAGAGATTCGATCTCTCTGAACCGATCTTTTTCGTCTATTGCCGATACCGATACCCGAGTTATATATAATACTTACTTCGACCCCGAAAGTTCACTGCATACACATGATGTGTGGGAGTATTGGTTAGATGCACGAGCGACTAAAGCGACATTTACTGCCCAATTTCAATACTTAGAGTATATCTATAACACGAAATATATAGATATAGTACACAGCATCAGTGGTCAGCAAACTTACGGATTTGGCCACGTCATACACCCATCGAATAGCTGCCTAATGATTGTACAGCAGGCGAAGTTCAGCAACTGGCGCTCGGCATATGAAAGCCGAGTATAATTCTGGTCTATCAATTTAATTGAGGAAGTTATAGAGTATCCGCTTCTGCATCAGTGAAAAAGCATTGCCGCAGACAAACAATTCAAATTTTGGTTTCACTTCTCTTGTTACGATTGCTTTTTGCATTTACCTAAAGTAATTAAATGAACGTTTTTCAAAAATCGTGTAGACCTATAATTAATAAATAAATTTCGCTCTTTCTGAAGTTTTATTAAATCATAATTAATCAAACGCACTGTACTATCACCAACCAATTCTCAAGCCGGACACATTATGTATAAAGACGTAGGTATATAACACGCAACCGTCGAGAGTACTATATACAACCTCCCTATAGTATATAGCTGCAGCCGCAATCGAATCAAGCGAATAGCGTCGGCGTCGGCTCGATTCGCTCCAATTGCGTCCGAACGCGCTCTCTGTCTTTAATAAAGGACTCGAGTGCGTTTGCTTCTTGCTCGGTTGGCGTTTGGCGAGCGAAACGAAATTGAGAGCCACTGGGCTGGATTATGGAGTAGAGGTGAAGATATATTCAAGATATAGACTCGGAGCGGAGATGATTGGTTCTGCTGTTAAAATAGTTATAGAGAGCTGGCTGGCGGTGTAAACGAAGTGCTTGTCGTGCTTGTGATTATAATAAGCTGGAAAAAAGTCTTTTATTCTTAAAAGGACAATCTTTATTTTGTTAAATAGTAGTGATTTTTGACATATTTTTAACAACATTTTATAAAACCTCTTTACATAAGCATCGGAGTAAAGTAAAAAAAAATTGAGATCTCCCACAATGACTCTTCCAACGACAAAAGTAAACCCTTGAAAATCACTACCCATTCACGAGCGAGAGTCTACTCTATATACATATAAGACGTGAGCTGTAACAAATTTCATTCACCAACGCGGTGCTTCATGTAAGTATATGACCATATTCATGCATATCTCGACAATGTTAACTTCTATATATACCTCGACATTCGTCTCTCCTTCTGTAGAGATCTAATTCCAAAAGACGTTGCTATGTGAGCGGATGATTCCTGCGAGTCTGAGGTTACACGCGCGCTCGTGAGAAAACTAATTTCGCTGATTAAAATTCAGATGGAGCCGTCGCGGATACATTCACGCTCGATCGAATGCTATGCGACGGCTTTGAATGCCAGCTTGATTGCCACATCTGTCTGAGGATTCAAAAGTATTTTTAAATGGATTCGTTGTTGCAGCTTGAATTTTTTGGATGATAATATAGCTTTGAGATTCTGGTTTACCTATTGTATTTTCGTGGTTTTAATCACGCATGGTTAGGTGTAACCAGTATACTATAATAAACTTTTATTACGCCTGCGTTGACTAAATGATTTACCTGTAAGCACGACTAAGTTACAGGGTATTTCGAATAAAGAGAAGTCAGTTGAAAGTGTAAAAGTATATATTTTTAAGAAAGCAAATGTGTAATGATTAGGCTAATGCCAAGTGTTCAATCTGGGACTTCGAACCATCGTAGCCCGGTGGAACGCAGTGGAGGCCAGTTTATGACACTTCATGGAAGAGAGACCGATAGCCTTTGTTTGTTAAACAAAGTTCGGTACAGCATCACTTTTGTTGGGAGTCGATAAGCAGCGGCTTAGTAGTCAGCGCTGCTATGAACGGTGACGTCACGGACAACGTTGTTTTCATATCGTTAAACGATGAATTAATTACTTAAAGTTCACACTACCTCGTGTTATACGTGTACTCCATATACCAAAGGAAGTTGCTTCGCGATATAAACGAGTTTGAATTTATCAGCCAACATACGGTTCATCTAATTTAACTTATAATCAGCTTAACCCTCGCTCATCATCTATCCAATAATATACGCGCCACTTGGGCGTTCTCAAATTGTTACTCAGTTAAAAAGTTACGCGCATATTTGCCGAATGAATTACCGACTTTGTGTATACATATATGTATATACGTATACATACGAAAGCTGCTTCACATTTAACGCGGGAAAATTTGAATTTGCCGCTGACGCGCAAAATATTAAACGCTGATGGAGCTGGATATTTCGCGCAAGAGAGATTCGATTTTGGGCTGTTTGCGTGCGCTATAAACAGACTGATATTCGCGGTGAATTCTGCGCCCTAAGGCGACGTCGTGATAAGGTGAAGCCGTAGTGTGGATAATACAAAGGCCTTTGATACTCCTGTGGAGGTATAGTTCGTACGAACATCAGTGCGATGAAATAAGTTTTATATATTACTTTTAAAGAAATCATGTCGTAAAGGCAATCTTTGAAATCTGCTTTGATTTTTTTTGTGCATAGAAATCACAAAAAGATATAATTATAGTATCATTCGAATTTCCGGTTGACAGCATTAGCTGGTTTATATCGATGGTGAATATTCGGTTTCGAGCGCGGCAGCTTCGTGGCGGATGAGATCAGTTGCGCTATAATTAAGGGTAGCTCACAGCTATAACCGAGTTTCAGAGGTTGCGTTTGGTCTACATATCGCGATGCAATATACAAACGCTGCGACTTTTACTAATCATTTCCCGGGAGTAATTTACAGCAAAATTCCGCTAAAAGTCCGGAGACATGTGTACACATCAGATATATCACGTTCGCGTATCTTTATAAATACGCTAATGAGGAAAAATAATACACGGCTGTCCGGGAATGTAAGTAGCGTGCGTACAACGAATGAAATTCGCAGAGAAGAAAAGGTGGATATATATAGTTGAAAGTAATGTAATTGTATGCATTACGTATAATGGGCTCGGTAAAAAGTTCACTGCTGTTGTTGCTCTGCGTTATATAAATTGTAATTAATGGTCTGTCATTTTTACCCTTTTGATCTATCTGTACGGAGACGAATTCGAGCTTTTGTTTTCTTCCTGTGCGTTGACCCCTGAAACAAGTACTTTGAGGCACCTAACGTTTCGACGACTTTTTGTGAGACTGTGAGAACGGTTACAGTGAATACAAAAAAGGTACGACTCTCGTTAGTCGCCTGTGCGCTGTATTCTTTTAATTAGCTCGGGTCTTTGATACTATACCAGGGAGAGTTGAATTTTAGAGAAACGTATTATTGTGAGAGTATTTTTTTACTTTCGTTTTGGCTTATATAATATAGGTTTGCCGTAAACAAATACGCTACGTTTTGAAATTTCGTCTATAAAATTTACTAAACCCATACTTTTTTTGTAATTGAATCCTATTAATTTCCCCTTCGAATGAATTCAAAATAAAATATAGCGCTCCCTTTTATACTCAAATAAAAAATGCACCATATTAACACCGAATCGATTCTACAGCGTTACTTCCTGTTGCAACCACAGCTTCCTCTCTCACTCTACTCTCCATTACCTAATGTAAACTCACGTACGCAGAAAGTCAATTTCCGTCTGATGGTCGCCGTGAGGATGAACTGCCGCAGCTCTTCCATCGTCGAGACAACTATAATACATTCCCGGACACATGCGGAGCTGGATTTATCGTGTGCAACGCGAGACAATGCTGTGCGCGAGATTCTTCTTCCGTCTTCTTTTCGAGAGAAAAATTAGGCGATGTAAATTGCGCGCACGTTTCTGCTTTTGCGCTTCGTCGAGTCAGATTTCTCGCGTGAATAGGGACGAGTTCTATTATTGCTGTGTGATGAAGATAAGGAGTATGTAATTTGGACTTTTGTGATGGAGAATAAGTCAGTGTAAACCTGCGATTGCTTAGAGAAGATTTTTTTTATTGAAATGCGTATTGAAGTAATGTGATAGAGGTATACATTTAACTGAATCGTCATGTGTTTCGTATACATCGCACACAACGATGTGCATACATTGATTAATAACGACTGATATTGCCACGTGATGCTGAATATCAGGATCAAATATTCATTAGGTGATGGACTGGAATTAGTACGTCCTTTCATCAAGTCAAATTAACAATCCAGTGTAAAGGACAGTCTTGCAATTTGTAAGTGCACAGTATGTATAATATATCGAAAATATCCATTGTGGATACTCCCCCAAAGAGCAGATGTTCTATTAGTTGATCAAAATTTCCCACTGACTCTGATAAATCGTTCAGAAAGAAAATTATTCAAAAAAGTAGGCACAGAAGGAAAGCAAAATGAAATTCCGCGTAAGACTCGACATTCGAAGATAGCGAAAAAAAAAAGAAATTCCTGAGCAAGATGGAGTGTAAGCACATGACGGACCGGCAGAGGTCGCAAGTGGCACCTTGAAACGAGGATTTCATACGAAATTACCGATTTCCCGAGGAAGCCGCGCGAAATAAATAGAGACCGAGTCTTGATGCGGCAATAAGAGGGTCGACGATTTCAAAAGGGTAGAAGAGAGACGAGAGCGAAATTGAAAAAAATGGAGGCTTTTTGCTTGATTGAAATCCGGGGAGTGTTCGGGTTGAACACCTATACTACGAGAGCTGATTTTTTTTTGCGCTATTTTCCAGAATCGATACGAAGAGTCGAGGAGAGAACTGTTTTGAGATTCAAGGATTGAATTTAGTTTAGAGTTTCGTTCGATACGACTGGCCTTTTCAAATTTTGAAAACAGTAAAAACGTGAATTTCAATATCGCGCGCGCGCGACTGATGGATTCGGAGAAATTTGGAAGAGTTTGGATTAATATATTAGTTTTTTTTTTATATTGACAACTCGTAATCACAAATGCAAACGCCCGTTTAACACCGAGTAACACAAACGTTACATGATTTTGTCATGGGCCTTCAGATGCACCTGTCAACAAACAATATAGTGTGTAACAAAGGCACAATATACTATTTTAAGAGAAAAAATCTCTTGTTCCATCCGTATAATACCCTTAACGAAAAAATTTATTTTATACAAGCAAAAAATCTGGTTACCCTTACTCTACATCTTACGCCTAGTCGTTCTTGCATAAAAGAAAAAACAAATTACTCGACATCAGAAGCACAGCCAATGTAATATAATGTAATAAACGACAAGCTTGAGAGTCAATCTACGCGGTTCGATATAATATATAAAGTTTCAGCCTGCGGCGCATGTTTTGTTGCTCTTACACGCGCACGGTAGTGACGTTGTTTTTAATTTTTCGAGAATATCGGAATTTTCCCGAGATCAGCTTTCTATGTGGGAGTTTTCAATTAGTTTTCCATATTGTATTATTTTGCGAAGATTCTCTGCGATATTTGATACTACATGAAAACTTCATCATGAAATTAAAACTTCACTTTTATTCTCATACAAACGCGTTTTCGCGTATCAAATATTTCTCATTCTTCAAATCAATATCTAATAAATCTCTGAGCACCAATACAGCAAGAGTATATATAGCATCACCCAACAACCCCAGTTATAAAACTTTTGATGACAGCACACTAATACAATTGCTCATACTCAAACTTCAATTGCTAAAACTTTTACGAAGCCAATCGAACCGGTCAATTCGAAGCAGAGTCCGGTTACTCACGCGACTACTATATACATACCTGTATATTGCTGCTAATAATTCGTCAGTCAGAATATTCTCGCTTTATCGCGATCGAATATCTCCCATTGGATGTTTCCAGTGGGATATGATGTGTTATCAAATAATTGTTATTATTATGCATGAGTTGATAAAACTGTGAAAGTAATTAATAAACTCGTTCGCGTCAATTTGACTTAAAAACCGGTTTAACCCAGAATTTGCATGTTTACAAGAGTCCCGAGCAAATCGTTAATCTTCGCCAGCTTTTTGTCGCCGCTCCTTAAACGCGCAGAGCTCTAATTAGCTAATAGCCCGGGAATCTTCGCTGCAAAAATTCTCACTTTGAAAAACAAAACCTATATACACATACATATATAAGGAATCAAAGCGTGCCTTAGCTGAATTAACCTTTTTTAAAATCACCGCTTATTCACAGACATTCGTATATATACAGACGAGTAGGGCGAGGAGGAAGCTGTTTATTCTGAATGATTTATGTCGTGTCGTTAGCAGCACCATTCGCACATACATATATCGTCCGATTCATCCGGAATTGTCCTTGCACTTCTCTCCCTCTCTCTGCATTAATGCGCGGAAATATATGTGTATATATAGTATAGTGGAGTGTCGCAATGTATACATGGGTCGATCCGTGTCAAGTGCGAAGAAGAGATTGTATATAGGGTTGAGGCTCGAAAGTTTGTAAACAGCGATTGTTTGGTACGGCTATAGGCGGAATTTTTTTTTTCGATGAGTCAAGATGAGGAAACAAGGTTTCGGGGTGAAGGTGTTGTTTTTACTTTTTGTTGACCGCTATAGCTTGGGAGGATTCGGTGAGATGAATTTTTCATTGTTTATACTGTACTCTATTGTTCGAAAAAAGCAATTTTTAAGGTCGTGGCGGGTAGTACACCTTTTTATGGCAAAATCAAACAAAAAGAATCTTAAATTTTCAGCATTACAAACTGCAAGCTCCACATATTTTTCCGATAACTCTCATACAACGTCCGACCATACTCGACCTTTTCCACTGAAAACCCACCGGGACCTAAACACATTATACTAGTAAAAACGACAATTCGCCGTTTTTAAATTTATTTCTCATCAAAAATTCACAACTCATATACTGACATTCTATATGCCTCCATCATAAAACCTCTCGAGTCGGCCTCCGCAACGTCCGTCGTAAATCAAAGGTCTTTTCCTCTATAATACTTGCGCAAACCGCAAAACCTTAAATAAGTTCAGCCATCAATGTTGCCGTTATATGTATAAAATCCTAGTTTTTTCTTCTCATTAGCCGAGCGTGCAGTTTCCGATTTTTCATACTGTGCATATAGAGAGAAGCAGGTGAGGTAAAAAGCAAAATTGAACGAGGAATCGAATAACGATTTTTTGCTTGAGGTACGAGTGATTTTGCTAACGCGCGTGTATGTGTTTTTATCATCGTTATACGACGCGAGAATAAATCGACGCGAGAAGGTGTTCTTGTGTACATAATGTGACTGCGGTTTAATTTACGTCGCGTGAATTTTTTCTCTGCTACTGGAATTTCTGTATGTGCAAACCGCTATAAATAATTTTTGCGACGCTGGGTCGAGGTGAAAATTGATAGTGGCTGTGTGTATACATGGGTGAATATCGGCGTCTGAACACACGTGGACTTTATCTACTTACGTAGGTATGGCTAGTCTTCTTAAAAAGAAGAAAATTTTTAACAAAGATATATGATGATGTGCAAGTGTATTGATTCAATACAACCTAGTGATAAATAACGAATAAAATTTTTTATCAAAACATTCTAACAGGAGATAATTACTCTGTAACCTGTAAGCAAAGAAGATGTTCAATAAAAAAATTACATTTCAAGCTCTTAAAATCGACTCTAAAAAGTCCATCGAAAATTTGAAAAGTCCTTCTCCGCACTCATTCAGTCACGTACTCAATATTCGGAGGCGCGCCCTATCCGATATAGCCCGAGCAATTTTCGGGAATAAGACGCGGGCGCCGGTTTTCCTTAATTAAAAATATAATATATAGCCGGCGGCTCTTACTTTTAACGCCGGCGCTTTATTCATGAGCGCGTCGTACATTTTGCAGCGCGAAAAGTTCGCCGAGAGAGCGAGAGAGAGCGGATGCGGGAATTGAGATTCTAAAAGGTCGGATTATTGGCCGGGCGAAAGTTTCATTTTATTTATGGCCAAGGGGATTACATTGCCCTTCGCTTTTTGAGAGCTGCTTCATTTGGCGAATTGGTCTTTATTGATTGGGCGTATAGTTAAAGCTATAGATTTTTTTTTTAAAGTAATTGATGAAAGCTTTTTTAAATTAATTTTTCTTTGTTTTTTGCTTTTTTCTTTGCAAAATTAAAAATCTTGCTGAATTCTAAATTTTTAGGTTAAAATTTTTGTTGTTACAAACAATATTGAATATTTGTTTTCATCTAATGTTTTTCACTATCAAATTATATAGAAAACCAATATCATGGCATATATTGTATTGTAAAAGTAGTTAAATAAAAACCCTATCAAAGGTAATATTTCTAATTTTACCGCTCGAATATAACTGCACAAAACACGCCGTTGATTTATACTATTTGAAAACGGTATGCCTTTGTGGATGCAGTCAAGCGTATCGAGATCAAAAATCAATTACTCCGTTTCTGTCGTAAAACTTTACAGCCCTTTTTCGACGTTTCGTCTGGTTTTACACACATTTCGATCCCGTCGCCAATAAACCGGCCTTCGCAGCATTAATTCGAATATAAACCGTATAAGTTCCAATGTGTCGCTGCTTTCGCGGAAGTAATACTTTTTTCCAGCTCGTATAAGCGCAGTTCGATATAAATTCCCATATACGCATTCGCCTACTCCCTAAATGGATTCCATTCGTTGTTTTGTAGACGACGAGGCGTAAACGATGAAACAGTCGAATTTCGATCTCCTTCGTGTGTATATAACTCGAGCAGCGACTTATAATAGCGATGCGAAATTAAAAGAAGTCAATTACGTCAAGTCGTAAATTCATTTCTGGACGTGAAAGAGATCCCCGCCTCTTTTCCATCGATTTCGCTCAAAATCCTTTTTTACGGCGCGGGCCGAGCTTTTAAGGAGCTCGAGAATTTCCCGCCAAAATTTAAAATTCAAATGACTCGCACTAATCAAGTGACGTATGTGCACTGCAGCGGAAGGATCATTATACGAAAACGGCTGAAGTAGTGTTAAGAGTAGTTATATAACTATATTTTTTATTTTATCAAAATATATTTCAAAAATATATTTTGATTCGGATAATGAAAATTTCATATTTTTGTAAGGTTTGCCACTGTTGGAGTAATAGAATTCGCTGAAATTTTGTAATCCAAACGCTTAATTGGATTTTCTATTTAGAACGCAATCAAATGCATGCTTTTTTACCTTTTCCGATAAAACGGGGAATGTTTTTAAAATGTTTGTATAATTTTAATAATCTCTACCCGGAAGCGAAAAAATTACCCGGAAATTTTTAAACGGACACATACGTGCATATTTTTTCAAATGAAATACGAGTAGAGTTATGCGAAGAATCTTTGTAGCATTCAAAGCCGAGCCGTATCAAAAGCATTTTTCGATTAATCTTCTGAAACTCACATATTATAACAAAAAATATGCAAACTATACGGGTTTATCGCTGACGCGCTTTGATTGGAAATTCTTGTCATTCATATACCAATCGAAATACGATTTCTGTGAAAATTCTTATTTTTTCACATATCACCGCCTCTTTGACGAGATATTCGACGTTTATATCGACTTGTCGAACAATATCGTAGAAAATTCAGCGTCAACAACGTCGTGCCATCGACTTAAAATTCCACGAACGCGCATGGAGGGGCCGTTTACAAAACGAACTCTCCTTCATTAAACGCCATATACGCTGCGACGCAGCGCAACAGTCGACGAATAATTTTCGCCTCGAGCAAATTACGAAGTGACGTGACTGGGTGAAAAAAAGGGGAGCAGTAGGTATACAGAGCGAACATACAACTGCGACACGGACTGGACTCGAGGGACTAATTTTTTCCGAGTACGTCCGCCTTTTTTCCAAAGTGAGTTGTGGAAAGATATTTTTCAAAGGTATATACAGTGTTGGTGAAGCTCGTCATCCTGATGTCCATAGCAAATGATAAAAATGCGTGGGAGTGTGGAATGAGTTTCTTTGGAGGGATAGTGTATGATCGTTTGGAGTCGAATTGGGGAATCGTGTATAATTGCCATGTGTGTAATTATATGGATGCAATTTTGATTTTTAGAATTTTTTCATATCTTTCATTAGAAGATATACAAGTTTCTTTTAAATTTATCTACTTATATCTACCTAAAGATATATAGCCGTTTGACTAAAAACTCTCAACAAAAATAGGGAACAAAAGTGCTACTTTGAAAAGTCTGTGTGTACTTGATTCTAGAAGTGCAAAGAAAGCACAGCCGCTTCTCTTTTGAATTTAAAATTCAGCCGTTTTTCAATTTTTAATTCATCCAGTAGACTACTTGACGTCAACGAGAAAGACTCACAGTGCGCTGAAAGAGCTGGAAAATACGACGTTGCTGAAGCAAAGGAGTATACACGATCAAAACGTGCGACGGATCACATTCGTACTACTACGTAACTTTCGTTATACAAGTCTTTGTGAATTTTTATGTTGCCAAGTCGCTAATGCGGTTTAAGCTTACAGATTCGTTTTATTTCATCCAAAGATAAATCTTTCTTTTTTCCTCTGACTGGAGTCGCTTTTTGTAACAATACTCGTATGCGTCGAGTAGTCTGCATTTATAACTCATTTTCATATAATACTAATGAAAAAGCTTGTCTTCTCATTTTCATAATTAAATGAAAGCAAACAAATTTTCATAAAAAAATAATGGTATGAATTAGCTTATTATTCGTCCAACATGATCGTAAAGCCAACAAAGTCACAAGAAAATTCAATGTAACGATGACACTCCGGAATTATTTGTTACAGCGTTCTACGAAAAACGAAGCGTGAAGCCAAATATAATCTATTGTACATCGAAACGTCGATAACAAAGCCTGAGACACACATAAGTCGTTTCCGTTATTGCACTGCTGCTATATTCGCCTTGGCTTTTTACTTGCGCAGCTCGATCTTTCTTATTTTTGTCAGCACATTTTGAAAGTGGCGCCAAGTGCAAGTTGTCGCTGACGCCACTGCCAATTAATTTTTGCCGTTTATATCTCTCCAACTGTGCAGCTCTTTTGTTATTGCATTGAATTTTTTTTTTGCTGCTTTTTACAAGCACGCATCATACGGAGAATAGATAAATATCGTAATTTTGCGAGTTTAAGTTATAAAGTGAAAATAAACAAAAAATACTCATTCAAATTCTAGGAAATTAAAGGAACGCAATCCACCGTGCATAAACAACGAACCTGAAGTTTACTCAGAATTTCGACTGAATCTTATTACATGTTTCCCGGAACCCTGCTAAAACTCGCCAAGTTTTCCAGCGCTGCTTTTCTCGCTATTAATCAAGTACAAAGAAGCGCGACTAAGGATTTCCCGCGCTGCCGGTCACTATAATATATACTTGCTGCTACGGTTTGTATACTTGGGTGGAGTCTTTTTATCGCCGTCCATCTTGCAGCGGATTACTTTTTTTTTGCATTTTTAATCGAAGGGTCTTGTGATTGGGACGAGGTCGAATCCTTTCATTCCTACTGTAAAGGCCAAAGTATCATCCACAGACTTTGATCTTCAGACTTTTGTCTCGGCTTTTTTATATACCGAAGTTGAATTTTTATTTATTTCTTTTAGTCTATTTCTCTCTGTGATGATATACTAAATTTAAATAATTTGTGTTATATTCTTAAAAATACTCAATATTCGTCCAGTGAATAACAATCCAACGAGTCGGCGTTATCTTCTCGGCCGGAAATCGTTTTCCGGTTGTGTGTTGCAGCTGCACCAGCCAGCAACTCTGTAAATTTGCCATAAAACTTCGGTTACTGCACAGCTCCATATCGTTTAATGTACTTTGTTCAAAATCGGACTTTACGAGCGCGCCTCTTTCTCTGCACCTGATTTTTAGTCTGATTTTCACCGGCGTCATTTGCTTCGGACGTTGATTCTCGTTTTGCGCAAATTTCGCTTGCCGATCGGCCGCTTTGATTCGGGAGCTTTTATGAGGAGGATCGATTTTGCTCTGGAGTTTTAATGGCAGAAATAAAATTTAATGTTTTGAAATTCTTTTGTTCGATTTCACGATACTAATACTCTACTTTTATAGGTATTTGTTTTTGTTAAGAGGCGAAATAAAATTATTATTCGCAAAAGTTGTGAGAATAATGACGATATCAACGCGTATTGTTTATTTTATCGAACGATAAAGAATGAGACTAATAAACTTGTGATTATTTATATATTCTACTACCCATTATTAACAATAATTAAACGATTATAACGCGTATAATTACAAATTTATTATAATTACAAAAGTATAATACAAGGTCATTATTATTATATACTTGAATAATTTTGTAATAATACTTTAAAACACCCTGTATAATAATGTCATACTTTGATATATTATTATTATTACCTATTATCCATAAAACATCTGGACCGCGCGCTGGAAACCATAAATCAAAGCGCAAAATCCGAACAGCCGAGAACGTAAATAGCATCGCTCTGTCTCTGTGTTATCCGCTCCAGAAAATCTTCCGATTAACGCTGTGGAGACAAGACACGGGGGGTCGAAAATAGGCGATGAGAAACCATCTGCGTCTGAGCCACTGGTCGAGAAGAAACGCTCATGGGTCAATGAAAACAATTATTAAATAAAAGTCGTTCTGGTAATTGATCGTTAGGGAAATTGTTAAGATATTTTTCTATATTAAGCTTGCTTAGGGTACACCCGTAACACCGCCACTATATACGAGCCAATATAGAATATAAAGTACTATTTTTACTTTTGGAATACAGAATAAAAGCTTCATGAAAATAAAAAATCTCGATTCTCACGGAAGCTTATAAAAAAACTATACCATATTGCGCGTAAACGAAAAGCACGAAATTCTAATCTCTCGCCTATATTTTGAGCAGCACTTAGCATCACGAGAGTAGCCTTTTGCATTTTTAATTTAGTTCTGCCGAGCTTTGCGCGGCTTCTAAAGAGCCAGGAGGTTATCCGAGCGTGTATAAACAAGCGCTGGTTTATACACGAGACATAATGAAAAGACGCCTATGGGCAAAAATTTACATGGAGATTTGAGGGAAATTCTGATGAGATTATAGATTCAAAGGAGCTTATTGTTTTCCGACATAAATGTGATTCAATTTTTAAAGAATATTTTTTGAGAGGCACCAATAATTGAATTTGTATATACGATATACGGAGGGACGATAAAGTGCATTTGATCTTGCGCTAGACTTGCTTTGAGACCTTTTTAAGTCGATCCTCTTATCGCATGCAGCAGCAACGCCGCTCTGATGTGGAAATAACACTGGCTTATTTTGATCTCATAATATGCGTTTGGTCATTTTCGGTATAGCTCATCTGATGTATATAAATTGCGTATATCATAATTGATTTGTTCTTCTGTAATCAGGAATCGAATGCGCATATGATCAGATAATGCGATTTGAGTAAAAGAAGCTTTGATTTGAAATTCAATTTTCAAACTCATCATCTTCGAAACCAACTCGCGCCAAAGCGTCAAACCTTTCGATCATCACATTTTCTTCCCACGTCTCCATCAGACAAATTCCCTGTCTTTACGACTTTTTCGCAGCACATTATAGTCAAGCCGCTTTTGTTTCGCAGCGACGTCTCTACGGGTTGTTTTACTACCGTCGACTCGGCATCAGTACTCGCGGGCATACAATTATGCAACGGAAATTAATTACAGGACATTACGCGCTCTTAATTGCGCGGCAAGTACGAATTTTAGATTCCGCCAGATGTGTAAAGCTCGCCGCGTGTTTATTGTCTTGGCACATCAGGGAGACTTCAAATTCTGCACTACGTTGTTTATATACAACTGGAGATGATATCACGACTGTTTTAATTGTACTGGCGTTAAATCCGGATAGTTTGTGTACAGAGACCGCGAATTCAATTCCTGTTATTTATTTACCTTCCAGAGTAAAAGCTTGTAAAATTTGTCTTTATACACAGGACAAAGCAGAAAATTCTAAGGGCGCGCGCCAGCATGAATCTCGTCTCGAGAATAAGACCGCGGTATAACATCCGCGGGAAAATCGTTCTTTACAACATAAGTGCAACGCGAAAAATCCCTGCGCGACAGAAGTATATAGGGAACGCGAAGTGAAATATAAATAGGAAAGACGTGGCAGTACAAAAGCTCGCGCGGTAATGCACAGGATAAATAAACGAGAAAAGCACCGGGGAAAAGGCGAATATATAGCGAACCGAGCAATGAGCAGTGATAGGTAAAAGAGCTTTTGCGGGGCGTATAAGTGCCGAGGAAACCAAAGAATAAATTAAACGGCTGTTTGGGTGCTGCGGCCCGGCTGGGGATTAAATGCGTTTAAACTATTGCTGTGGCTGGATTCTTTGTCTTTCGGTTGTCTTTCGTATACTCTATCGCTGAGGCAATTTTCTGGATTCGTCGAAAGCATTATACTGTTAAATAATACAAGTTTTGTTTGCAAGCTCTAAAGTTATCTTTAGATTTCAGAGCTTTCGGAAAATAACGCTTTTACAATATACTTGTGTTAAAAAATTTAAATGAAGATCACTTATCAATTCAAAGAGTAGTTCTTGCGCCCAGAGCTACACGATTTCAATTGATACTCACGCAAGCGCCATTGAAAGCTCTTGCAAGCGTATTGAATGCTTTGCAAGCTCGATCTAAAGATCGCGTGCATATTGCAGAGCTGCAGCCTCATATTCAAGAACAATCGAGGTTAGCGCTGGTATATATGCGTAGAAAACCATATCGAGAGCAAAGCTCTGTAGCCCCTCCGACCTCAAGATTAAACGCGGCGGGGATCGCGGCATGCTAGAATTTTTAATTTTCTTTGCCTTTGCCATTGTGTCTTTGTGAGGTGTAAACTCTTTGTTTGCGCGAGCGTTCATTATTGCAGTTGGGAGAAGAATTGTGGGGGGGTGTGATACCTGGAATCGATGAGGATTTGCAATGGAGATCTTTTGATTGCGTCTGACCGAAGATGACTTTTACTACTGCGGAATACGTGCAAACAACTGTGTTTCCATGAATCCATTTAAAATGCATTTTAATTTTGCTTACCATCAAATGATAACGTTGAATATATTGTTAGAAACATTTTCATTAACAATTTATTTCAAATTTATTATTGATTAGTATAATCGCCAAGCAAAATTGCAAAATTCAATAAACTGAAATGAAAAATCCTACTCTCCTTCACGACTCTGACATTCCGTAGCTTTCGCAGCGTTTGCTCGACAGAAACTTCAAGCTACTAAACGCGCGTTATAACGCACTTGTTTCGTGAAGGATCTCGCGACTTTTTGGACTCTCGCAGCAGGTGCCAAGCTGCTGCTACCTCGGAATCTCGCGCTGGATTTCGAGTTGCGCCAACTTGTTCGTCAGCTCGGCGTTTAATTGCAGTGAAAAGTTGCGCGAAATGCCGGGATTGAGAGAAGTGCATTGTTAACGAAGAGATTCTCTCTTCTCTCCCCTCGAGTACGACTCGTCGCTCTGTGACGGTATTTAGTGGCGCGCGCAAGCTGGCGCGACGGAGATGTTGAATTTTGCTTTATTCACTTGTGTTTTGATGCGTAAACTGGTTCTTTTTTTTTAGTTTAAAGTGCCGTTTTGATGCTGAAAAGGATTGCGTTAGGCTACGTTGAATTTTTAAAAGATATTTTTTATTTTGCTAAATCATTGATAAATTAGCAAAGAATAAGCTATACTATAAATACATCTGTCCATCAGTGTATGTTAATCAATAGAGAGGTAATGTACAAGAGGCGTGAAACAAATGAAACAGGAGATACAAAATGGGTGCTCGCCCCCTCTAGGCTCATAAAATAGAAAACCGAGGAAAATAATTCCGGAGAAGGAGGCGCGCGCCGGCTACATCTTAGCACATTCGCCTCGAGTGCCCTTAACCACGTCCCTGGGATACTGTATTTTCGTTTAGGTCTCTGCTCATTCTTCCTCGTAAGTCATTCAATGAACGACGACGTGGTAGTGCGAACACATTAGTTTGGTGTTACTCGGTCTTTGCTTTTATTTTATTTTTTTCTGTAGATGAGTTTACAGTCATCTGTTTACAACCTTACTGGGAAACATTAAAAAAAATCGCTATACCTCTCTTTTGTAGCGTAATAACATTTTCAATAATAATTTTTATCTTAAACGTGTATATTTTTTTCTAATAATTCTTCCATTTATGTTTCTTTCCATTGTATTTCGCACCCTCTTCATCACTGTTCGAAAAAGTATTCCAATAACGCTTGAAACTATCGCAACGAAAACCTTTCAATTATCTCGCAACTAATCAATTATCACACCCACCAGCAAACTCATCAGCCACTTCCCACAGAACGCATTAATTCCTAATGAGCCAAGGCAGACAAACGACTGCATCAAGATCCATTAAATCTTCATACCGATCCTCTAAACACCGAAAATCGAGTCGACCTCAGCAAAACAGCCCTCATTCCCCCATCAATCCTTATCTCAATCCATAAAAGCTCTGCTATACTTTTGTCGCAGTCTGTACGAGGTGATTTCGCAACTATACGTCCCCAGCCTATACACGCTCGTTCTTTATATCAAGATTAGCTCGTCGTCGGCTATATATGGAATTTCGGTCAGCGAGTCTCGCGACGATCGTTGCGCGTTGGTCATCTGGGGGGCTGTTGCGCTCGTCACTCTCGAGAGACGGCATAAAGTTTGGGGATTCGTTTTATTTTTTCGAGATCACCGAGGACGATAGTCGAGGCTTCATGGCACAGATCGACTCTCGGATTTTGTTTATAAGTTATCTGTTCTTTTTTTTTTGTATTTTGTGTATTAAATGAGATCCTGGAATTTTTGGGGAATATATTCCAGTTGAGGAGGCGGATGACATTTCAGTTTCCTGAAATTACAAACCTTCTTGCGTTGCAATCAAATTCGAGGAATCTGTTGGCTGTGTTTCGGGTGACAGGGTCGGTTTCAGATGTCGTTGGTGATCACATTCTTGTTTTTTTTTTTATTTAGCTGGTAAAGCACGTAATATTCATTGTAAAAAAAGGGTTTATACTCCATCTAATGGTAAATGGCTTACGAATTTTCGGTAATAAAACGCGCACATATTAAAAATAAAAGTACAACAGAGCGTTAATCCAATCACGAAGGAAAATAACGGCTTATAAAATCCCGGTTCGTAAAGTCCCCCTGTTTGACTTTCATTTTACGGTGCAAAATTGACACGTACGAGCGTGTGTATATTTGTCGATGATGCACGCACGTTTTAAGCCGTTTTTACATAATACGCGCTTGGAAAAAACACAATAACACGGTAGGTTCGCACACGAGAGCATATTTTTGAAATAAACTCACATTACATATAAATTGACGTTGATGCGCCCAGCGTACACACCCAGAACGTATAATACTCGCATTAAACTCACCTATACACATACGTCTGAATAATTGAGGTTCGAGACTTTTTAATAATATCGGAAATGCGCTTATATATTTGCCGGCCGAAACTGCAAATAAGAAAGGGTAAATTTGATTTCACGGCCATAAGGGTCGAGGTAATGGTATGAATATATTTCAGGAGACCAAAAGCGATATTGACTTTGTCTATTATTATGATAAAATTCATGCACACTTCTCTAAAAATAAATCAGAGTTCCCACACACAGCTCATATTTCGTAAACAACCAGATTTAGTCAATTCAGCAAAAGTACACGTGGAAAAGAGCGAACGACGCCCCCAAAAATGCCGAACAAAAAGGAAACCATGTATAATAATACCTTCCATCTCTCGCGACAGTCTATATCCCATAATACACACACACACAGATCCAGTGAAAGCGAAGCAGAACCGGTCAGACGGAATGTTTAACTCAACGGAACAATGGCCAGCCGGCGAACAAAAGAAGAAGAAGAAGTCGGCAAGCCAGTGTGTAATACGGCGCCGGTATATAATATCAATTTTTCAGACACTTTCACACGGCCTAATGCGAAGTAGGTGGCGCCGTGTCGATGGTGTATTATGAATTATATCGAGGTGACGCGTAAAAGCTTATCCACGTCTGCGTGGGTATAAATTATTATTATTATTATTGGGGGACTTGGAGGAAAATTGAGCCCTGGATTTGCTCGAGTCGAGTGTTATGGTGCAATCTGAGGAGGAGGAGAGCTTTCGGCGCTGCTTTAATGAAATGGAAAAGTAGGAAAAGAGCGTAAAAATGCTTTCTTTATGCGCGAGAGCGTTGGGTTTAAATTTATCGCGCGGGTCGTTATTAAGTTTGCGACTGGAGAAAGTTTCGATTGGAAGTTACTTACTGGATTTAGTGCTAATGACAATTCAAGGATCTAGTAATTAAGTATAGTTAAACTGCAATTTTACGCAAAGTCAAGTTAAAATTTTACTAATCGTGAATGAAATGTTTTTTTTTTTTTTCAAAATTAATATATGTTTCACTGTGCGTCGAAGCACCTTTATTATAATACAGTGCTGTTATCCAAACATTATCATTCTGTCCGGGTATCTCATAAAACGCAACACGTTTAATTTTTCGCAGTAAAACTTTATTTTCCAAGAAAAACACCGACCACACGCCGTAGCTTATTATGCATCGTAAAATATTTTCCTCCAGCTTGTATCCACCGCCAATATTCCGTATGCTCGTACGAAGACTCCATGACGTGTGTGCTTCTTATAATACAAGAACGGCACAGCGGTGGACGCAAAGGATATATAGATCGATATACCGGTGATATACGGCTTTTCGTGCTCATACACAACGAGCCAAGGATATCGGTTTTACTGGCTTTCCATAAGATACTTGATCTCTCGAAGGTGGAATTTTTTTTTCCAGTTTATATACTTTTGTATTTGCAGTGTGCGTCTATGTCGCGGTGTATAATATTTTGAAAAATCGCGAATGGATGATACGAGATTTTTCTGTGAATTATTATTGGATATAGGTACCATGTCTGAGACTTGAAAGTATAGTGTGTCAATTTAGATACAAAATACGACGAACCAGAATTTAAAATGGAAATCAAAACCATTGAAAACATTTTCAAACCTAGTTAACACGCTCTCCCGCCTCGAAACCGATGAAAATCCACTCGGCAATCAGTTTCCTGAATCCGCTCAAACTATAGTCCGTGAAACCCGAATCACATCAGATTAAGCCAAAGCGCGATCAATCGCGAACTCAGCACTCGTCGAGCCGCTTATGCTTGTCGACGAGTTTGACTTATAAATTATAACCTCGTGGATATATATATATATATATATATATATATA